>JAAGOE010000647.1:80000-87577 GCA_013350335.1 Chimonanthus salicifolius | reverse complement strand
CTAAGTCAGAATCCAGCTAAAGACGCGGCGCTTGCGCCCGCCGACCGTTTGCCGACCTCAGTAGGGCCATCAGGCCCCAAGGCAGTGTCGCAGGTGAAGCTCCCGCGCGGACGCGTGCGGCCGCCTTGAATTATAATTCCTACCGGACGCGGGCAGAATCCTTCAGACGACTTAATACGCGACGGGGTTTGTAAGTGGCAGAGTGGCCTTGCGCACGATCCACTGATCAGCCTCAAGTCGCATCGATTCGTCCCTCCCCCTTCTTTCCAGAGGGAAAAGAGGTTCCACGCCTATCGCTCAGAGCAAGCGACTCCGTGCCAAGTGGATGATCGATCGTTCGGTAAATTGGGTAGAGACCTAAGTGCGGAATGTGAGACACACGGGCAGCGGACAAGTCATACACGACTCTGGACGACGGAAAGCAACAGAATCGTCCAAGGGGCTGGGCGGTATGGTCGTAGAGGATGCGTATGCAATCATCCAGAGTGACGTCCTTCGAGGGGATGCAATTCGTCGTTAATGAATGGAAAGTGAGAGCATATATTCAGACCTTGTCGCACTGTGGCAAGATGCAATGACGGGGGCCAAAAGATGACGACATGACAACCTTTGGACTTTCACGAAGGGTAAAATCATGTTTGGCGTGCTAGCCCGTGTTTGAGAAGCTTCAGCTAAACCGTATAGTTGACGGGTGAGACCGTTTCCACGGTCCCGACAGTCCTCTACACGGTAGATTGAATTGTCTTCCTCCCGGGCAAAGGCATGTCTGGCGTTCTCGTCCGCGAGTGATAGCCTTCAGTTACCTACTGCCAGGGTGTTGTCCTGGTCACGAGGGGTACTCGTGTGGTCCGACGTGTGGTCATGTGTTGATCCGACCGTCACGGTTGGGTCACGAGTCGGTGACTGTTGGTCACTCTCATCCGGCTGCTCACGGTTTGGTCATGGCTTATTCAGCCCGGTCACGGCTGTCACGCCCTCACGGCTGCTCACGGCACCGTCACGGCTGTCACGGTCTGGTCACAGTCTGGTCACGGCCGATCACGGCAAATTGTCGCTGTCCCAGACCAGGGCATGTTGGCGTGCTCCGCGGTTGAGCACCTTCAGCTAACTATGGACGGGTGTTGTGGGCGGGACTGGCCACGGACGGGTTTCGCCCTAGCGGACGGGTTCACATCCTGGCGGGACGGGTCTCACCGTCGGCGGGACGGTCGCGGACGGTAAAAACAAATTTCGTTTCTCCCAGACAAGGGCATGTTAGGCGTGCTCGCCCCGGTCGAGCACCCTAAGCTACACTATGACGGGGTGTTGTGGGCACGGGACTGGACACGGACGGGTTTTCACACCTTGGTGGACGGGTCTCGTCCTGGTGGGACGGTATCACGTCCTGGCGGCACGGGTCACGTCCTGGTGGGACGGGTCTCACCGTCCGCGGACGGTCGCGGACGGTACAAAAAACGTCGCTCTCCCAGACCAAGGGCATGTTAGGCGTGCTCGCCCGTTGAGCACCCTCGGCTACACTATGGACGGGGTGTTGTGGGCGGGACTGGACACGGCGGGTTTCACACCTTGGGGCGGGTTTTCGTCCTGGTGGGACGGGTATCACGTCCTGGCGGGACGGGTCACGTCCTGGTGGGACGGTCTCACCGTCCGCGCGGGTCGCGGACGGTAAAAAAAATGTCGCTCTCCCAGACCAAGGGCATGTTAGGCTGCTCGCCCGCGGTTGAGCACCCTCACTACACTATGGACGGGGTGTTGTGGGCACGGGACTGGACACGGCGGGTTTCACACCTTGGGGGACGGGTCGCGTCCTGGTGGGACGGGTATCACGTCCTGGCGGGACGGTCACGTCCTGGTGGGACGGGTCTCACCGTCCGCGGGACGGTCGCGGACGTAAAAAAAAAATGTCGCTCTCCCAGACCAAGGGCATGTTAGGCGTGCTCGCCCGCGTTGAGCACCCTCGGCTACACTATGGACGGGGTGTTGTGGGCACGGGACTGGCCCGAAGGGTTTCACACCTTGGTGGGACGGGTTTCTTCCTGGTGGGACGGGTATCACTCCTGGCGGCGGGTCACGTCCTGGTTGGACGGGTCTCACCGTCCGCGGGACGGGTTGCGGATGGTAAAAAAAAAATGCGCTCTCCCAGACCAAGGGCATGTTAGGCGTGCTCGCCCGCGGTTGAGCACCCTCAGCTACACTATGGACCGGGTGTTGTGCACGGGATTGCCACGGACGGGTTTCACATCCTGGTGTACGGGTTTCCTGGCGGACGGGTATCACGTCTTGGCGGGACGGGTCACGTCCTGGTGGGACGGGTCTCACCGTCCGCGGGACGGGTCGCGGACGGTTAAAAAAAAAATGTCGCTCTCCCAGACCAAGGGCATGTTAGGCGTGCTCGCCCGCGGTTGAGCACCCTCAGCTACACTATGGACGGGGTTTGTGGGCACGGGACTGGACACGGACGGGTCCCACATCTGGTGGACGGGTATCAAGTCCTGGTGGGCGGGTATCACGTCCTGGTGGGACGGGTCCTCACCGTCCCGCGGGACGGGTCGCGGAACGGTAAAAAAAAAATGTCGCTCTTCCAGACCAAGGGCATGTTAGGCGTTGCTCGCCCGCGGTTGGCCCCTCAGCTACACTATGGACGGGGTGTTGTGGGCACGGGACTGGACACGGACGGGTCCCACATCCTGGTGGGACGGGTATCACGTCCTGGTGGACGGGTATCACGTCCTGGTGGGACGGGTCTCACCGTCCGCGGACGGGTTGCGGACGGTAAAAAAAAATGTCGCTCTCCCAGACCAAGGGCATGTTAGGCGTGCTCGCCCGCGGTTTAGCACCCTCGGCTACACTATGGACGGTGTTGTGGGCACGGGACTGGACACGACGGGTTTCACACCTTGGTGGGACGGGTCTCGTCCTGGTGGGACGGGTATCACGTCCTGGCGGGACGGGTCACGTCCTGGTAGATGGGTCTCACCGTCCGCGGGACGGTCGCGGACGGTAAAAAAAAAATGTCGCTCTCCCAGCCAATGGCATGTTAGCTGCTCGCCCGCGTTGAGCACCCTCAGCTACACTATGGACGGGGTGTTGTGGGCACGGGACTGGACACGGACGGGTCCCACATCCTGGTGGGACGGGTATCACGTCCTGGTGGGACGGTCTCACCGTCCGCGGACGGGTCGCGGACGTAAAAAAAAATGTCGCTCTCCCAGACCAAGGGCGTGCTAGGCGTGCTCGCCCGCGGTGTGCACCCTCAGCTACACTATGGAGGGGTGTTGTGGGCACGGGACTGGACACGGACGGGTCCCACATCCTGGTGGGACGGGTATCACGTCCTGGTGGGACGGGTCTCACCGTCCGCGGGACGGGTCGCGGACGGTAAAAAAAAATGTCGCTCTCCCAGACCAAGGGCTGCTAGGCGTGCTCGCCCGCGGTTGAGCACCCTCAGCTACACTATGGACGGGGTGTTGTTGGCGCGGGACTGGACACGAAAGGGTTTCACCCTGGTGGGACGGGTTTCACATCCTGGTGGGACGGGTTTCACGTCCTGGTGGGACGGGTATCACGTTGCTGGGACGGGTCTCACGTCCTGGTGGGACGTTCTCACGTCCTGGCGGGACGGGTCTCACGTCCTGGCGGGACGGGTCTCACGTCCTGGCGGGACGGGTCTCACCCGCCCGGCGGATGGGTCGTGGATGGTAAAAACGAATGTCGCTCTCCCAGACCAAGGGCATGTTAGGCGTGCTCGCCTGTGTATCACCATCAGCTACATTATGGACCGGGTTTGTTGGCGCTGGACAGGGACGGGTTTCACATCCTGGTGGGTCGTGTTTCACATCCTGGTGGGACGAGTTTCATCCTGGTGGGACGGGTTTCACATCCTGGTGGGACGGGTTTCACCCTGGTGGGATGGGTCTCACGCCTTGGTAGGATGGGTCTCACGTCTTCGGACGGGTTTCGGACGGTAAAAAAAAAATGTTGCTCTCTCAGACTAAGGGCATGTTAGGCATTCTCAATCGCGGTTGAGCACCCTCAACTACACTATGGACAGGGTGTTGTGGCACGGGTCTAGTCACAGACGGGTTTCTCCAGTTGTGGGATGGGCTTCTTGTTTCGTGGGATGGGTCGTGGACGGTTAAATGAAATTGTCGCTCTGTCAGTCTTAGGGCATGGTTGGTGTGCTCATCTGCGGTTGAGCACCTTCAACTACACTATGGACAGGGGTTGTGGGTACGAGACTTGTCATGGATGGGTTTCACCCTTAGTGGGATGGGTTGCACTTTTTGCGGGACGGGTCGCGGATGGTAAAATGAAATTGTTGCTCTCCCAGACCATGGGCATGTTTGTTTGTTCGTCGCAGTTGAGCATCTTCAGCTACACTATGGGCCAGGTGTTGTTGTCACGAGACTGGTCATGGACGGGTTTAACCATTTGTGGGACGGGTTGCATCAACTGTTGGACGGGTTTCACCCTCTGTGGGGTGGGTTTTGTTAGTATTAATGAAATTGTATCTCTGTTGCCATGGCATGTTTGGCCTGCTTGTCCGTGCTTGAGCACCTTCATCTACACTATGGATGGGGTTGTGGGCATGGGGCTAGTCACGGATGTGTTTCTTTGTCTTTGGGGGGGTTGCACTGTTTGTGTGAAGGATTTCACCAGCTGCAGGATGGGTCGTGGATAAAAATGGAACTGTTGCTCTGCTAGACTGTGGGTATGTTTGATGTGGACTTCTGCAGTTGAGCACCTTGAGTTACACTATGGAGATGGTGTTGTGGGTGCGGGACTGGTTTCATCGTCCGTGGACGGGTTGCAATGGCTGCGGACATTTGCCTTTATTGTTTACTGAAATGTTTAGGATGTCCTTTCGATGGAATATGGACGAATGTGTTTGGACGTGCTATGGATATGTCTTGGAACGAATGGATATCGACTTGATTTGCCGTTCCCGGATGGGATAGGGTTAATTTGTTGTCTTGTGATGGCCAGTTCTGTAATGTGAAGGGACATTACATATATCTTTTATTGTCAGTGGTGGTGGATTATGGACGACACTAGTGGGATTACCATCCTGGGAGCTAGAAGGACAGTTGATGGACCGGTTGAGGATGTACAAGTACTTTTGTCTATTTGTGGATTGGTAGTGGAAGGATTTTGGATTAGGAAAAGTGCATTTGGTATATTGTGATACATTTTTCTTGTCTATTCTTGAATCTTGTTTTGAATTTCAGTGTTCCTCTTTAGTTTCGTGTACAGCAGTGAATGGCTTGGTTCGTCATTTTTTTGACCCTTTGACTGTTTGCTGTTTCATTTAGTTTTAGCAGCATTGGGCAGTGGTGATGACAATATGAGTTCTGTGATGGCACATGGGTTGTATTGGGTTTGAGTAATTAATGAGCTATTTTGATTTTAATTGGAAAAATAGCTTTTATCTTCTCACCTTTCAAATTTATGCATTCAATGGAATTTGATTCATGGTGGATGATGTGTGTATCCAGCATAGCCTTTTGGATGTGATGTTGATGATGGTGGAAATTGTTTGTGAATTCCTTCCAAGGACATGGACCCTAAAAAGAAAGTGTTGGATAATTTTTTATAAGCACATGTGGCTTACATCATAAATTTGACGGGAAAAAAGTGCCCTGTTACCTTGACATGGGCATATTTGGTGTGCCACATGTACTGGTTAACAAAGTACTGATGGTCATGGAGAAACCATGGAAGATTATCGGCAGGTAGCTTGTGTCTCAACAGTTATCGGACAATACAGAGTATGAGGCCAATAATGAACAGTCTAAACAGTCACAATTGGGTCATGAGATTTTTCCATAAAGAATTTTGTCTTTATGTTTTTGAGTTTTTTGTTTATTTTTTTAAAGGTTGATATTTTAGAGTTTTGTTTTTTTATTTTTGTTTTATTTGTGGAAGTTTTCTTTAAGTTGAATGAATTTATTGGAAATTCTCATTGTCTCAATTGAAATCAATGTTGAGTAAATTTGACGGATGGTAGGAGATGGACAATTGATAAATGAAGAATGGTATGTAGATGGCCTTACATCATACATTAGATGATCACGAGAAAGTGAACATGGATGGTCCGCATCATATATGAAATTGTCACGTATGAATTACAAAGGCAAAAAAAAGGTGCCTTCATATAGTTGTGTTGGTGCACCTTTGGCTTGACTGTGGGGTTTATGCTGGATGATAAAAAGGTTGCCATATAAATACGATTTGTAGCTGTGCTTGAAAAGTTAATAGATAGACAATATACGTCTTTTGGACAATATGTGGATCTAAGAACAATCATGGACTGTCCTTTGCTTGAGTCATGGGATGACATGTGTTCATTGTGAGATCTATATTTGTGTTTTGAATTTGAGATGATGGAACATAGATGGTCCACATCATATGTAATGGTCATGGATGGATTCCAAGGTGAAAAAAGTGCCTTACTATAACTGCAATGGTGCACCTTTGGCTCGATTGAGTGGTTTATAGGCTGGGCTGCTTCAGATAGGCTGTCGATACATATACGGTTTGTAGCCTTTTCCTTAAAAATATTTGATTATATAATGTCTGGGACAATATGAAGATCCATGAATAGTCATAGACTGTCCCAATGTGATGACATGTGTTTGCTGTGAGATCTATGTTTGTGTTTGAAGAATTTGAGATGTAATCTCCATCAAGCTTAGTGACCCAATCATGTAAATAGGGGGTGAATGTTTTTTAGTTTTTATTTTGTATTTAGTATGGTTAAGTTTTTGTATTTTCAATTGTTTTTGGTGTGTTGAAAGTAAAAATTAGATAAGTAATAGTAAAAGTAAAATAATATTTGTTTGTGGAAGTTGGTAATTTTTGTAAGTCAAATCTCATAAAATATTTCCAAAGGAATTTATGTTGGAAGTATTTTTAGATAGAATGATTTATTGAAAATTTCAACTTACTTAACTCAAGTTAAAGTTTTAGTAGATTTCACGGACGGTGGGAGAACAAATGGATGAGAATGGTTCACATCATTCATAAATGGAAAACAAATCCAGATGGGATTTGAAGGAAAAAAAATGTATGTTTGGCATGTAGCATTGATGCAACTTTATTTGATTATGGGTTGTACTGTTAAAAGTTTAAACAATGGTCATGGAGAGTCATGTAGGCAGTGATTCGCTAAGCTATTGGACAATATATGTTGCGGATCGGGAAAAATTCCATAGGCATATTTGGTGTGGTGTGTTGCAGCTATACAAGTTAGATGATATGTATGCTATCTTATCTCAAATCAATTTTAAGTAAATTTGATCTGTGTTGGACAATCCAGAATGAATGGAACATTGCGTATTCACATCACATGTGGAATAGTCATGAATGGGTTAGCAAAGGAAAATAGTGCTTATTTTGTGTGCTGGAAGATCCATGATAGTTGTTTTGGATATAATACAAGGCAATGAAGAGTTATTTTTAGCGTACTATTTTAATGCACCTTTACATTGAGTGCAAATAGTCATGGACAGTCACGGATGATCCATAGACACTGTGTTGCCTGTACTTCAAAAGTAATTAGACATTACTTGTTTTGG
>JAAGOE010000647.1:55000-62500 GCA_013350335.1 Chimonanthus salicifolius | reverse complement strand
GTAAAAAAAAAAATGTCGCTCTCCCAGACCAAGGGCATGTTAGGCGTGCTCGCCCGCGGTTGAGCACCCTCAGCTACACTATGGACGGGGGTGGTGTGCGCACGGGACTGGACACGGACGGGTTTCACACCTTGGTGGGACGGGTCTCGTTCTGGTGGGACGGGTATCACGTCCTGGCGGGACGGTCACGTCCTGGTGGGACGGGTCTCACCGTCCGCGGGACGGGTCGCGGACGGTAAAAAAAAATGTCGCTCTCCCAGACCAAGGGCATGTTAGGCGTGCTCGCCCGCGGTTGAGCACCCTCAGCTACACTATGGACGGGGTGTTGTGGGCACGGGACTGGACACGGACGGGTTTCACACCTTGGTGGGACGGGTCTCGTCCTGGTGGGACGGGTATCACGTCCTGGTGGGACGGGTCACGTCCTGGTGGGACGGGTCTCACCGTCCGCGGGGACGGGTCGCGGACGGTAAAAAAAAAATGTCGCTCTCCCAGACCAAGGGCATGTTAGGCGTGCTCGCCCGCGGTTGAGCACCCTCGGCTACACTATGGACGGGGTGTTGTGGGCACGGGACTGGACACGGACGGGTTCACACCTTGGTGGGACGGGGTTCGTCCTGGTGGGACGGGTATCACGTCCTGGCGGGACGGGTCACGTCCTGGTGGGACGGGTCTCACCGTCCGCGGGACGGGTCGCGGACGGTAAAAAAAAAAACGTCGCTCTCCCAGACCAAGGGCATGTTAGGCGTGCTCGCCCGCGGTTGAGCACCCTCGGCTACACTATGGACGGGGTGTTGTGGGCACGGGACTGGACACGGACGGGTTTCACACCTTGGTGGGACGGGTTTCGTCCTGGTGGGACGGGTATCACGTCCTGGCGGGACGGGTCACGTCCTGGTGGGACGGGTCTCACCGTCCGCGGGACGGGTCGCGGACGGTAAAAAAAAAAATGTCGCTCTCCCAGACCAAGGGCATGTTAGGCGTGCTCGCCCGCGGTTGAGCACCCTCAGCTACACTATGGACGGGGTGTTGTGGGCACGGGACTGGACACGGACGGGTTTCACACCTTGGTGGGACGGGTCTCGTCCTGGTGGGACGGGTATCACGTCCTGGCGGGACGGGTCACGTCCTGGTGGGACGGGTCTCACCGTCCGCGGGACGGGTCGCGGACGGTAAAAAAAAAATGTCGCTCTCCCAGACCAAGGGCATGTTAGGCGTGCTCGCCCGCGGTTGAGCACCCTCGGCTACACTATGGACGGGGTGTTGTGGGCACGGGACTGGACCCGGAAGGGTTTCACACCTTGGTGGGACGGGTTTCTTCCTGGTGGGACGGGTATCACGTCCTGGCGGGACGGGTCACGTCCTGGTTGGACGGGTCTCACCGTCCGCTGGACGGGTTGCGGATGGTAAAAAAAAATGTCGCTCTCCCAGACCAAGGGCATGTTAGGCGTGCTCGCCCGCGGTTGAGCACCCTCAGCTACACTATGGACCGGGTGTTGTGGGCACGGGATTGCACACGGACGGGTTTCACATCCTGGTGGGACGGGTTATCGTCCTGGCGGGACGGGTATCACGTCTTGGCGGGACGGGTCACGTCCTGGTGGGACGGGTCTCACCGTCCGCGGGACGGGTCGCGGACGGTTAAAAAAAAAATGTCGCTCTCCCAGACCAAGGGCATGTTAGGCGTGCTCGCCCGCGGTTGAGCACCCTCAGCTACACTATGGACGGGGTGTTGTGGGCACGGGACTGGACACGGACGGGTCCCACATCCTGGTGGGACGGGTATCAAGTCCTGGTGGGACGGGTATCACGTCCTGGTGGGACGGGTCCTCACCGTCCGCGGGACGGGTCGCGGACGGTAAAAAAAAAATGTCGCTCTCCCAGACCAAGGGCATGTTAGGCGTGCTCGCCCGCGGTTGAGCACCCTCAGCTACACTATGGACGGGGTGTTGTGGGCACGGGACTGGACACGGACGGGTCCCACATCCTGGTGGGACGGGTATCACGTCCTGGTGGGACGGGTATCACGTCCTGGTGGGACGGGTCTCACCGTCCGCGGGACGGGTTCGCGGACGGTAAAAAAAAATGTCGCTCTCCCAGACCAAGGGCATGTTAGGCGTGCTCGCCCGCGGTTGAGCACCCTCGGCTACACTATGGACGGGGTGTTGTGGGCACGGGACTGGACACGGACGGGTTTCACACCTTGGTGGGACGGGTCTCGTCCTGGTGGGACGGGTATCACGTCCTGGCGGGACGGGTCACGTCCTGGTGGGATGGGTCTCACCGTCCGCGGGACGGGTCGCGGACGGTAAAAAAAAAATGTCGCTCTCCCAGACCAATGGCATGTTAGGCGTGCTCGCCCGCGGTTGAGCACCCTCAGCTACACTATGGACGGGGTGTTGTGGGCACGGGACTGGACACGGACGGGTCCCACATCCTGGTGGGACGGGTATCACGTCCTGGTGGGACGGGTCTCACCGTCCGCGGGACGGGTCGCGGACGGTAAAAAAAAATGTCGCTCTCCCAGACCAAGGGCGTGCTAGGCGTGCTCGCCCGCGGTTGTGCACCCTCAGCTACACTATGGACGGGGTGTTGTGGGCACGGGACTGGACACGGACGGGTCCCACATCCTGGTGGGACGGGTATCACGTCCTGGTGGGACGGGTCTCACCGTCCGCGGGACGGGTCGCGGACGGTAAAAAAAAAATGTCGCTCTCCCAGACCAAGGGCATGCTAGGCGTGCTCGCCCGCGGTTGAGCACCCTCAGCTACACTATGGACGGGGTGTTGTTGGCGCGGGACTGGACACGAAAGGGTTTCACCCTGGTGGGACGGGTTTCACATCTGGTGGGACGGGTTTCACGTCCTGGTGGGACGGGTATCACGTCCTGGTGGACGGGTCTCACGTCCTGGGGGACGGGTCTCACGTCCTGGCGGGACGGGTCTCACGTCCTGGCGGGACGGGTCTCACGTCCTGGCGGGGCGGGTCTCACGCCCTGGCGGGACGGGTCTCACGCCCTGGCGGGATGGGTCGTGGATGGTAAAAACGAATGTCGCTCTCCCAGACCAAGGGCATGTTAGGCGTGCTCGCCTGTGTATCACCATCAGCTACATTATGGACCGGGTGTTGTTGGCGCGGGACTGGACAGGGACGGGTTTTCACATCCTGGTGGGTCGTGTTTCACATCCTGGTGGGACGAGTTTCATCCTGGTGGGACGGGTTTCACATCCTGGTGGGACGGGTTTCACCCTGGTGGGATGGGTCTCACGCCTTGGTAGGATGGGTCTCACCGTCTTCGGGACGGGTTTCGGACGGTAAAAAAAAAATGTTGCTCTCTCAGACTAAGGGCATGTTAGGCATTCTCAATCGCGGTTGAGCACCCTCAACTACACTATGGACAGGGTGTTGTGGGCACGGGTCTAGTCACAGACGGGTTTCTCCAGTTGTGGGATGGGCTTCTTGTTTCGTGGGATGGGTCGTGGACGGTTAAATGAAATTGTCGCTCTGTCAGTCTTAGGGCATGGTTGGTGTGCTCATCTGCGGTTGAGCACCTTCAACTACACTATGGACAGGGGGTTGTGGGTACGAGACTTGTCATGGATGGGTTTCACCCTTAGTGGGATGGGTTGCACTTTTTGCGGGACGGGTCGCGGATGGTAAAATGAAATTGTTGCTCTCCCAGACCATGGGCATGTTTGGTTTGTTCGTTCGCAGTTGAGCATCTTCAGCTACACTATGGGCCAGGTGTTGTTGTCACGAGACTGGTCATGGACGGGTTTAACCATTTGTGGGACGGGTTGCATCAACTGTTGGACGGGTTTCACCCTCTGTGGGGTGGGTTGTTGTTAGTATTAATGAAATTGTATCTCTGTTGGACCATGGACATGTTTGGCCTGCTTGTCCGTGCTTGAGCACCTTCATCTACACTATGGATTGGGTGTTGTGGGCATGGGGCTAGTCACGGATGTGTTTCTTTGTCTTTGGGAGGGGTTGCACTGTTTGTGTGAAGGATTTCACCAGCTGCAGGATGGGTCGTGGATGGTAAAAATGGAACTGTTGCTCTGCTAGACTGTGGGTATGTTTGATGTGGACTTCTGCAGTTGAGCACCTTGAGTTACACTATGGAGATGGTGTTGTGGGTGCGGGACTGGTTTCATCGTCCGTGGGACGGGTTGCAATGGCTGCGGACATTTGCCTTTATTGTTTACTGAAATGTTTAGGATGTCCTTTCGATGGAATATGGACGAATGTGTTTGGACGTGCTATGGATATGTCTTGGAACGAATGGATATCGACTTGATTTGCCGTTCCCGGATGGGATAGGGTTAATTTGTTGTCTTGTGATGGCCAGTTCTGTAATGTGAAGGGACAATTACATATAGTCTTTTATTGTCAGTGGTGGGGTGGATTATGGACGACACTAGTGGGATTACCATCCTGGGAGCTAGAAGGACAGTTGATGGACCGGTTGAGGACTGTACAAGTACTTTTGTCTATTTGTGGATTGGTAGTGGAAGGATTTTGGATTAGGAAAAGTGCATTTGGTATATTGTGATACATTTTTCTTGTCTATTCTTGAATCTTGTTTTGAATTTCAGTTGTTCCTCTTTAGTTTCGTGTACAGCAGTGAATGGCTTGGTTCGTCATTTTTTGACCCTTTGACTGTTTGCTGTTCATTTAGTTTTAGCAGCATTGGGCAGTGGTGATGACAAGCTATGAGTTCTGTGATGGCACATGGGTTGTATTGGGTTTGAGTAGATTAATGAGCTATTTTGATTTTAATTGGAAAAATAGCTTTTATCTTCTCACCTTTCAAATTTATGCATTCAATGGAATTTGATTCATGGTGGATGATGTGTGTATCCAAGCATAGCCTGTTTATGGATGTGATGTTGATGATGGTGGAAATTGTTTGTGAATTTCCTTCCAAGGACATGGACCCTAAAAAGAAAGTGTTGGATAATTTTTTATAAGCACATGTGGCTTACATCATAAATTTGACGGGAAAAAAGTGCCCTGTTACCTTGACATGGGCATATTTGGTGTGCCACATTGTACTGGTTTAACAAAGTACTGATGGTCATGGAGAAACCATGGAAGATATATTATCGGCAGGTAGCTTGTGTCTCAACAGTTATCGGACAATACAGAGTATGAGGCCAATAATGAACAGTCATAAACAGTCACAATTGGGTCATGAGATTTTCCATAAAGAATTTTAGTCTTTATGTTTTTTGAGTTTTTTGTTTATTTTTTTAAAGGTTGATATTTTAGAGTTTTGTTTTTTTATTTTTGTTTTATTTGTGGAAGTTTTCTTTAAGTTGAATGAATTTATTGGAAATTCTCAATTGTCTCAATTGAAATCAATGTTGAGTAAATTTGACGGATGGTAGGAGATGGACAAATTTGATAAATGAAGAATGGTATGTAGATGGCCTTACATCATACATTAGATGATCACGAGAAAGTGAACATGGATGGTCCGCATCATATATGAAATTGTCACGTATGAATTACAAAGGCAAAAAAAAGGTGCCTTCATATAGTTGTGTTGGTGCACCTTTGGCTTGACTGTGGGGTTATATGCTGGATGATAAAAAGGTTGCCATATAAATACGATTTGTAGCTGTGCTTGAAAAGTTAATAGATAGACAATATACGTCTTTTGGACAATATGTGGATCTAAGAACAATCATGGACTGTCCTTTGCTTGAGTCATGGGATGACATGTGTTCATTGTGAGATCTATATTTGTGTTTTAAGAATTTGAGATGATGGAACATAGATGGTCCACATCATATGTAATGGTCATGGATGGATTCCAAGGTGAAAAAAGTGCCTTACTATAACTGCAATGGTGCACCTTTGGCTCGATTGAGTGGTTTATAGGCTGGGCTGCTTCAGATAGGCTGTCGATACATATACGGTTTGTAGCCTTTTCCTTAAAAATTATTTGATTATATAAATGTCTGGGACAATATGAAGATCCATGAATAGTCATAGACTGTCCCAATGTGATGACATGTGTTTGCTGTGAGATCTATGTTTGTGTTTGAAGAATTTGAGATGTAATCTCCATCAAGCTTAGTGACCCAATCATGTAAATAGGGGGTGAATGTTTTTTAGTTTTTATTTTGTATTTAGTATGGTTAAGTTTTTGTATTTTCAATTGTTTTTGGTGTGTTGAAAGTAAAAATTAGATAAGTAATAGTAAAAGTAAAAATAATATTTGTGTTGTGGAAGTTGGTAATTTTTGTAAGTCAAAATCTCATAAAATATTTCCAAAGGAATTTATGTTGGAAGTATTTTTAGATAGAATGATTTATTGAAAATTTATCAACTTACTTAACTCAAGTTAAAGTTTTAGTAGATTTCACGGACGGTGGGAGAACATAATGGATGAGAATGGTTCACATCATTCATAAATGGAAAACAAATCCAGATGGGATTTGAAGGAAAAAAAATGTATGTTTGGCATGTAGCATTGATGCAACTTTATTTGATTATGGGTTGTACTGTTAAAAGTTTAAACAATGGTCATGGAGAGTCATGTAGGCAGTGATTCGCTAAGCTATTGGACAATATATGTTGCGGATCGGGAAAAATTCCATAGGCATATTTGGTGTGGTGTGTTGCAGCTATACAATGTTAGATTGATATGTGTATGCTATCTTATCTCAAATCAAATTTTAAGTAAATTTGATCTGTGTTGGACAATCCAGAATGAATGGAACATTGCGTATTCACATCACATGTGGAATAGTCATGAATGGGTTAGCAAAGGAAAAATAGTGCTTATTTTGTGTGCTGGAAGATCCATGATAGTTGTTTTGGATATAATACAAGGCAATGAAGAGTTATGTTTTAGCGTACTATTTTAATGCACCTTTACATTGAGTGCAAATAGTCATGGACAGTCCACGGATGATCCATAGACACTGTGTTGCCTGTACTTCAAAAGTAATTAGACATTACTTGTTTTGGACTAGATGAGGTCATTTAAGAATAGTTATGGTCCTCATATGTGTCCATCTCCAAGTCCAAATTGGTGCTTAAAAATTTGTTGGTTTTTATTGATGCCTTGTGCCCCAAATCTTATTGTATGATGGGCGTTGAAAGAGTTGGTGAATGATCTCTTATCCACTGAAGATGCTTATGTCATATGGGAACTTAGGTCTTTGTTTTTAGATAATTTTCTATTTTTATTATGTTTTTATTGTATTTTTTGTTTGGTTAAGAATTCTACTATTTACATTTTTCAGTCTTTTATTTTTTAATTTGATCAATGTTTTGTTGTTATTTATTTTTTTATGAGTGTTATTAAATTAATAATTAGATATTACAAGTTATACATATAATATTAGTTCTCCCATTGTGACATGGGCACATATGGCATGCTATGTTGGTACAGCTATGCCAAGATTGATGGTTGTTCCATTTGGATTGTCTATTCGAAATATGTAAAGTTTTATCTGAAATCAATAGAAGTGGTTTGCCACT
>JAAGOE010000647.1:30000-37500 GCA_013350335.1 Chimonanthus salicifolius | reverse complement strand
CTCACCGTCCGCGGGACGGGTCGCGGACGGTAAAAAAAAAAATGTCGCTCTCCCAGACCAAGGGCATGTAGGCGTGCTCGCCCGCGGTTGAGCACCCTCGGCTACACTATGGACGGGGTGTTGTGGGCACGGGACTGGACACGGACGGGTTTCACACCTTGGTGGGACGGGTTTCGTCCTGGTGGGACGGGTATCACGTCCTGGCGGGACGGGTCACGTCCTGGTGGGACGGGTCTCACCGTCCGCGGGACGGGTCGCGGACGGTAAAAAAAAAACGTCGCTCTCCCAGACCAAGGGCATGTTAGGCGTGCTCGCCCGCGGTTGAGCACCCTCGGCTACACTATGGACGGGGTGTTGTGGGCACGGGACTGGACCACGGACGGGTTTCACACCTTGGTGGGACGGGTTTCGTCCTGGTGGGAACGGGTATCACGTCCTGGCGGGACGGGTCACGTCCTGGTGGGACGGGTCTCAACCGTCCGCGGGACGGGTCGCGGACGGTAAAAAAAAAAATGTCGCTCTCCCAGACCAAGGGCATGTTAGGCGTGCTCGCCCGCGGTTGAGCACCCTCAGCTACACTATGGACGGGTGGTTGTGGGCACGGGACTGGACACGGACGGGTTTCACACCTTGGTGGGACGGGTCTCGTCCTGGTGGGACGGGTATCACGTCCTGGCGGGACGGGTCACGTCCTGGTGGGACGGGTCCTCACCGTCCGCGGGACGGGTCGCGGACGGTAAAAAAAAAAATGTCGCTCTCCCAGACCAGGGCATGTTAGGCGTGCTCGCCCGCGGTTGAGCACCCTCGGCTACACTATGGACGGGTGTTGTGGGCACGGGGACTGGACCCGGAAGGGTTTCACACCTTGGTGGGACGGGTTTCTTCCTGGTGGGACGTGTATCACGTCCTGGCGGGACGGGTCACGTCCTGGTTGGACGGGTCTCACCGTCCGCTGGAAGGGTTGCGGATGGTAAAAAAAAAATGTCGCTCTCCCAGACCAAGGGCATGTTAGGCGTGCTCGCCCGCGGTTGAGCACCCTCAGCTACACTATGGACCGGGTGTTGTGGGCACGGGATTGCACACGGACGGGTTTCACATCCTGGTGGGACGGGTTATGTCCTGGCGGGACGGGTATCACGTCTTGGCGGGACGGGTCACGTCCTGGTGGGACGGGTCTCACCGTCCGCGGGACGGGTCGCGGACGGTTAAAAAAAAAATGTCGCTCTCCCAGACCAAGGGCATGTTAGGCGTGCTCGCCCGCGGTTGAGCACCCTCAGCTACACTATGGACGGGGTGTTGTGGGCACGGGACTGGACACGGACGGGTCCCCACATCCTGGTGGGACGGGTATCAAGTCCTGGTGGGACGGGTATCACGTCCTGGTGGACGGGTCTCACCGTCCGCGGGACGGGTCGCGGACGGTAAAAAAAAAATGTCGCTCTCCCAGACCAAGGGCATGTTAGGCGTGCTCGCCCGCGGTTGAGCACCCTCAGCTACACTATGGACGGGGTGTTGTGGGCACGAGACTGGACCACGGACGGGTCCCACATCCTGGTGGGACGGGTATCACGTCCTGGTGGGACGGGTATCACGTCCTGGTGGGACGGGTCTCACCGTCCGCGGACGGGTCGCGGACGGTAAAAAAAAAATGTCGCTCTCCCAGACCAAGGGCATGTTAGGCGTGCTCGCCCGCGGTTGAGCACCCTCGGCTACACTATGGACGGGGTGTTGTGGGCACGGGACTGGACACGGACGGGTTTCACACCTTGGTGGGACGGGTCTCGTCCTGGTGGGACGGGTATCACGTCCTGGCGGGACGGGTCACGTCCTGGTGGGATGGGTCTCACCGTCCGCGGACGGGTCGCGGACGGTAAAAAAAAAATGTCGCTCTCCCAGACCAATGGCATGTTAGGCGTGCTCGCCCGCGGTTGAGCACCCTCAGCTACACTATGGACGGGGTGTTGTGGGCACGGGACTGGACACGGACGGGTCCCACATCCTGGTGGGACGGGTATCACGTCCTGGTGGGACGGGTCTCACCGTCCGCGGGACGGGTCGCGGACGGTAAAAAAAAAATGTCGCTCTCCCAGACCAATGGGCGTGCTAGGCGTGCTCGCCCGCGGTTGTGCACCCTCAGCTACACTATGGACGGGGTGTTGTGGGCACGGGACTGGACACGGACGGGTCCCACATCCTGGTGGGACGGGTATCACGTCCTGGTGGGACGGGTCTCACCGTCCGCGGGACGGGTCGCGGACGGTAAAAAAAAAATGTCGCTCTCCCAGACCAAGGGCATGCTAGGCGTGCTCGCCCGCGGTTGAGCACCCTCAGCTACACTATGGACGGGGTGTTGTTGGCGCGGGACTGGACACGAAAGGGTTTCACCCTGGTGGGACGGTTTCACATCCTGGTGGGACGGGTTTCACGTCCTGGTGGGACGGTATCACGTCCTGGTGGGACGGGTCTCACGTCCTGGCGGGACGGGTCCTCACGTCCTGGCGGGACGGGTCTCACGTCCTGGCGGGACGGGTCTCACGTCCTGGCGGGACGGGTCTCACGCCCTGGCGGGACGGGTCTCACGCCCTGGCGGGATGGGTCGTGGATGGTAAAAACGAATGTCGCTCTCCCAGACCAAGGGCATGTTAGGCGTGCTCGCCTGTGTATCACCATCAGCTACATTATGGACCGGGTGTTGTTGGCGCGGGACTGGACAGGGACGGGTTTCACATCCTGGTGGGTCGTGTTTCACATCCTGGTGGGACGAGTTTCATCCTGGTGGGACGGGTTTCACATCCTGGTGGGACGGGTTTCACCCTGGTGGGATGGGTCTCACGCCTTGGTAGGATGGGGTCTCACCGTCTTCGGGACGGGTTTCGGACGGTAAAAAAAAATGTTGCTCTCTCAGACTAAGGGCATGTTAGGCATTCTCAATCGCGGTTGAGCACCCTCACTACACTATGGACAGGGTGTTGTGGGCACGGGTCTAGTCACAGACGGGTTTCTCCAGTTGTGGGATGGGCTTCTTGTTTCGTGGGATGGGTCGTGACGGTTAAATGAAATTGTCGCTCTGTCAGTCTTAGGGCATGGTTGGTGTGCTCATCTGCGGTTGAGCACCTTCAACTACACTATGGACAGGGGGTTGTGGGTACGAGACTTGTCATGGATGGGTTTCACCCTTAGTGGGATGGGTTGCACTTTTTGCGGGACGGGTCGCGGATGGTAAAATGAAATTGTTGCTCTCCCAGACCATGGGCATGTTTGGTTTGTTCGTTTCGCAGTTGAGCATCTTCAGCTACACTATGGGCCAGGTGTTGTTGTCACGAGACTGGTCATGGACGGGTTTAACCATTTGTGGGACGGGTTGCATCAACTGTTGGACGGGTTTCACCCTCTGTGGGGTGGGTTGTTGTTAGTATTAATGAAATTGTATCTCTGTTGGACCATGGACATGTTTGGCCTGCTTGTCCGTGCTTGAGCACCTTCATCTACACTATGGATTGGGTGTTGTGGGCATGGGGCTAGTCACGGATGTGTTTCTTTGTCTTTGGGAGGGGTTGCACTGTTTGTGTGAAGGATTTCACCAGCTGCAGGATGGGTCGTGGATGGTAAAAATGGAACTGTTGCTCTGCTAGACTGTGGGTATGTTTGATGTGGACTTCTGCAGTTGAGCACCTTGAGTTACACTATGGAGATGGTGTTGTGGGTGCGGGACTGGTTTCATCGTCCGTGGGACGGGTTGCAATGGCTGCGGACATTTGCCTTTATTGTTTACTGAAATGTTTAGGATGTCCTTTCGATGGAATATGGACGAATGTGTTTGGACGTGCTATGGATATGTCTTGGAACGAATGGATATCGACTTGATTTGCCGTTCCCGGATGGGATAGGGTTAATTTGTTGTCTTGTGATGGCCAGTTCTGTAATGTGAAGGGACAATTACATATAGTCTTTTATTGTCAGTGGTGGGGTGGATTATGGACGACACTAGTGGGATTACCATCCTGGGAGCTAGAAGGACAGTTGATGGACCGGTTGAGGACTGTACAAGTACTTTTGTCTATTTGTGGATTGGTAGTGGAAGGATTTTGGATTAGGAAAAGTGCATTTGGTATATTGTGATACATTTTTCTTGTCTATTCTTGAATCTTGTTTTGAATTTCAGTTGTTCCTCTTTAGTTTCGTGTACAGCAGTGAATGGCTTGGTTCGTCATTTTTTTGACCCTTTGACTGTTTGCTGTTTCATTTAGTTTTAGCAGCATTGGGCAGTGGTGATGACAAGCTATGAGTTCTGTGATGGCACATGGGTTGTATTGGGTTTGAGTAGATTAATGAGCTATTTTGATTTTAATTGGAAAAATAGCTTTTATCTTCTCACCTTTCAAATTTATGCATTCAATGGAATTTGATTCATGGTGGATGATGTGTGTATCCAAGCATAGCCTGTTTATGGATGTGATGTTGATGATGGTGGAAATTGTTTGTGAATTTCCTTCCAAGGACATGGACCCTAAAAAGAAAGTGTTGGATAATTTTTTATAAGCACATGTGGCTTACATCATAAATTTGACGGGAAAAAAGTGCCCTGTTACCTTGACATGGGCATATTTGGTGTGCCACATTGTACTGGTTTAACAAAGTACTGATGGTCATGGAGAAACCATGGAAGATATATTATCGGCAGGTAGCTTGTGTCTCAACAGTTATCGGACAATACAGAGTATGAGGCCAATAATGAACAGTCATAAACAGTCACAATTGGGTCATGAGATTTTCCATAAAGAATTTTAGTCTTTATGTTTTTTGAGTTTTTTGTTTATTTTTTAAAGGTTGATATTTTAGAGTTTGTTTTTTATTTTGTTTTATTTGTGGAAGTTTTCTTTAAGTTGAATGAATTTATTGGAAATTCTCAATTGTCTCAATTGAAATCAATGTTGAGTAAATTTGACGGATGGTAGGAGATGGACAAATTTGATAAATGAAGAATGGTATGTAGATGGCCTTACATCATACATTAGATGATCACGAGAAAGTGAACATGGATGGTCCGCATCATATATGAAATTGTCACGTATGAATTACAAAGGCAAAAAAAAGGTGCCTTCATATAGTTGTGTTGGTGCACCTTTGGCTTGACTGTGGGGTTTATATGCTGGATGATAAAAAGGTTGCCATATAAATACGATTTGTAGCTGTGCTTGAAAAGTTAATAGATAGACAATATACGTCTTTTGGACAATATGTGGATCTAAGAACAATCATGGACTGTCCTTTGCTTGAGTCATGGGATGACATGTGTTCATTGTGAGATCTATATTTGTGTTTTAAGAATTTGAGATGATGGAACATAGATGGTCCACATCATATGTAATGGTCATGGATGGATTCCAAGGTGAAAAAAGTGCCTACTATAACTGCAATGGTGCACCTTTGGCTCGATTGAGTGGTTTATAGGCTGGGCTGCTTCAGATAGGCTGTCGATACATATACGGTTTGTAGCCTTTTCCTTAAAAATTATTTGATTATATAAATGTCTGGGACAATATGAAGATCCATGAATAGTCATAGACTGTCCCAATGTGATGACATGTGTTTGCTGTGAGATCTATGTTTGTGTTTGAAGAATTTGAGATGTAATCTCCATCAAGCTTAGTGACCCAATCATGTAAATAGGGGGTGAATGTTTTTTAGTTTTTATTTGTATTTAGTATGGTTAAGTTTTTGTATTTTCAATTGTTTTTGGTGTGTTGAAAGTAAAAATTAGATAAGTAATAGTAAAAGTAAAAATAATATTTGTGTTGTGGAAGTTGGTAATTTTTGTAAGTCAAAATCTCATAAAATATTTCCAAAGGAATTTATGTTGGAAGTATTTTTAGATAGAATGATTTATTGAAAATTTATCAACTTACTTAACTCAAGTTAAAGTTTTAGTAGATTTCACGGACGGTGGGAGAACATAATGGATGAGAATGGTTCACATCATTCATAAATGGAAAACAAATCCAGATGGGATTTGAAGGAAAAAAAATGTATGTTTGGCATGTAGCATTGATGCAACTTTATTTGATTATGGGTTGTACTGTTAAAAGTTTAAACAATGGTCATGGAGAGTCATGTAGGCAGTGATTCGCTAAGCTATTGGACAATATATGTTGCGGATCGGGAAAAATTCCATAGGCATATTTGGTGTGGTGTGTTGCAGCTATACAATGTTAGATTGATATGTGTATGCTATCTTATCTCAAATCAAATTTTAAGTAAATTTGATCTGTGTTGGACAATCCAGAATGAATGGAACATTGCGTATTCACATCACATGTGGAATAGTCATGAATGGGTTAGCAAAGGAAAAATAGTGCTTATTTTGTGTGCTGGAAGATCCATGATAGTTGTTTTGGATATAATACAAGGCAATGAAGAGTTATGTTTTAGCGTACTATTTTAATGCACCTTTACATTGAGTGCAAATAGTCATGGACAGTCCACGGATGATCCATAGACACTGTGTTGCCTGTACTTCAAAAGTAATTAGACATTACTTGTTTTGGACTAGATGAGGTCATTTAAGAATAGTTATGGTCCTCATATGTGTCCATCTCCAAGTCCAAATTGGTGCTTAAAAATTTGTTGGTTTTTATTGATGCCTTGTGCCCCAAATCTTATTGTATGATGGGCGTTGAAAGAGTTGGTGAATGATCTCTTAATCCACTGAAGATGCTTATGTCATATGGGAACTTAGGTCTTTGTTTTTAGATAATTTTCTATTTTTATTATGTTTTTATTGTATTTTTTGTTTGGTTAAGAATTCTACTATTTACATTTTTCAGTCTTTTATTTTTTAATTTGATCAATGTTTTGTTGTTATTTATTTTTTTATGAGTGTTATTAAATTAATAATTAGATATTACAAGTTATACATATAATATTAGTTCTCCCATTGTGACATGGGCACATATGGCATGCTATGTTGGTACAGCTATGCCAAGATTGATGGTTGTTCCATTTGGATTGTCTATTCGAAATATGTAAAGTTTTATCTGAAATCAATAGAAGTGGTTTGCCACTTGCTACGGGCTTCGTTGGTGCTCTATTTCGGTCCCATGATGATAGACGGATGGGGTAGTATGGACGCAGACACGGTCCCAAAGGTGATGGACAGTCCATGGAAAATATGGGCTTCGTTGGTGTTCTATTTCGGTCCCATGATGGTAGACGGATGGGGTAGTATGGATGCAGACACGGTCCCAAAGGTGATGGACAGTCCATGGAAAATATGGGCTTCGTTGGTGTTTTATTTCGGTCCCATGATGGTAGACGGATGGGGTAGTATGGACGCAGACACGGTCCCAAAGGTGATCGACAGTCCATGGAAAATATGGGCTTCGTTGGTGTTTTATTTCGGTCCCATGATGGTAGACAGATGGGGTAGTATGGACGCAGACACGGTCCCAAAGGTGATGGACAGTCCATGGAAAATACGGGCTTCGTTGGTGTTCTATTTCG
>JAAGOE010000647.1:22500-25000 GCA_013350335.1 Chimonanthus salicifolius | reverse complement strand
CCTCAGCTACACTATGGACGGGGTGGTGTGGGCACGGGACTGGACACGGACGGGTTTCACACCTTGGTGGGACGGGTCTCGTCCTGGTGGGACGGGTATCACGTCCTGGCGGGACGGGTCACGTCCTGGTGGGACGGGTCTCACGGTCCGCGGGACGGGTCGCGGACGGTAAAAAAAAAATGTCGCTCTCCCAGACCAAGGGCATGTTAGGCGTGCTCGCCCGCGGTTGAGCACCCTCAGCTACACTATGGACGGGGTGGTGTGCGCACGGGACTGGACACGGACGGGTTTCACACCTTGGTGGGACGGGTCTCGTTCTGGTGGGACGGGTATCACGTCCTGGCGGGACGGGTCACGTCCTGGTGGGACGGGTCTCACCGTCCGCGGGACGGGTCGCGGACGGTAAAAAAAAAATGTCGCTCTCCCAGACCAAGGGCATGTTAGGCGTGCTCGCCCGCGGTTGAGCACCCTCAGCTACACTATGGACGGGGTGTTGTGGGCACGGGACTGGACACGGACGGGTTTCACACCTTGGTGGGACGGGTCTCGTCCTGGTGGGACGGGTATCACGTCCTGGTGGGACGGGTCACGTCCTGGTGGGACGGGTCTCACCGTCCGCGGGGACGGGTCGCGGACGGTAAAAAAAAAAATGTCGCTCTCCCAGACCAAGGGCATGTTAGGCGTGCTCGCCCGCGGTTGAGCACCCTCGGCTACACTATGGACGGGGTGTTGTGGGCACGGGACTGGACACGGACGGGTTTCACACCTTGGTGGGACGGGTTTCGTCCTGGTGGGACGGGTATCACGTCCTGGCGGGACGGGTCACGTCCTGGTGGGACGGGTCTCACCGTCCGCGGGACGGGTCGCGGACGGTAAAAAAAAAAGGTCGCTCTCCCAGACCAAGGGCATGTTAGGCGTGCTCGCCCGCGGTTGAGCACCCTCGGCTACACTATGGACGGGGTGTTGTGGGCACGGGACTGGACACGGACGGGTTTCACACCTTGGTGGGACGGGTCTCGTCCTGGTGGGACGGGTATCACGTCCTGGCGGGAAGGGTCACGTCCTGGTGGGACGGGTCTCACCGTCCGCGGGACGGGTCGCGGACGGTAAAAAAAAAATGTCGCTCTCCCAGACCAAGGGCATGTTAGGCGTGCTCGCCCGCGGTTGAGCACCCTCGGCTACACTATGGACGGGGTGTTGTGGGCACGGGACTGGACACGGACGGGTTTCACACCTTGGTGGGACGGGTCTCGTCCTGGTGGGACGGGTATCACGTCCTGGCGGGACGGGTCACGTCCTGGTGGGACGGGTCTCACCGTCCGCGGGACGGGTCGCGGACGGTAAAAAAAAAATGTCGCTCTCCCAGACCAAGGGCATGTTAGGCGTGCTCGCCCGCGGTTGAGCACCCTCGGCTACACTATGGACGGGGTGTTGTGGGCACGGGACTGGACACGGACGGGTTTTAAACCTTGGTGGGACGGGTTTCGTCCTGGTGGGACGGGTATCACGTCCTGGCGGGACGGGTCACGTCCTGGTGGGACGGGTCTCACCGTCCGCGGGACGGGTCGCGGACGGTAAAAAAAAAATGTCGCTCTCCCAGACCAAGGGCATGTTAGGCGTGCTCGCCCGCGGTTGAGCACCCTCAGCTACACTATGGACGGGGTGTTGTGGGCACGGGACTGGACACGGACGTGTTTCACACCTTGGTGGGACGGGTCTCGTCCTGGTGGGACGGGTATCACGTCCGGGCGGGACGGGTCACGTCCTGGTGGGACGGGTCTCACCGTCCGCGGGACGGGTCGCGGACGGTAAAAAAAAAATGTCGCTCTCCCAGACCAAGGGCATGTTAGGCGTGCTCGCCCGCGGTTGAGCACCCTCGGCTACACTATGGACGGGGTGTTGTGGGCACGGGACTGGACACGGACGGGTTTTACACCTTGGTGGGACGGGTCTCGTCCTGGTGGGACGGGTATCACGTCCTGGCGGGACGGGTCTCACCGTCCGCGGGACGGGTCGCGGACGGTAAAAAAAAAATGTCGCTCTCCCAGAGCCAAGGGCATGTTAGGCGTGCTCGCCCGCGGTTGAGCACCCTCGGCTACACTATGGACGGGGTGTTGTGGGCACGGGACTGGACCCGGACGGGTTTCACACCTTGGTGGGACGGGTTTCGTCCTGGTGGGACGGGTATCACGTCCTGGCGGGACGGGTCACGTCCTGGTGGGATGGGTCTCACCGTCCGCGGGACGGGTCGCGGACGGTAAAAAAAAAATGTCGCTCTCCCAGACCAAGGGCATGTTAGGCGTGCTCGCCCGCGGTTGAGCACCCTCAGCTACACTATGGACGGGGTGTTGTGGGCACGGGACTGGACACGGACGTGTTTCACACCTTGGTGGGACGGGTCTCGTCCTGGTGGGACGGGTATCACGTCCTGGCGGGACGGGTCACGTCCTGGTGGGACGGGTCTCACCGTCCGCAGGGACGGGTCGCGGACGGTAAAAAA
>JAAGOE010000647.1:5000-12500 GCA_013350335.1 Chimonanthus salicifolius | reverse complement strand
ATCACGTCCTGGCGGGACGGGTCACGTCCTGGTGGGACGGGTCTCACCGTCCGCGGGACGGGTCGCGGACGGTAAAAAAAAAATGTCGCTCTCCCAGACCAAGGGCATGTTAGGCGTGCTCGCCCGCGGTTGAGCACCCTCAGCTACACTATGGACGGGGTGTTGTGGGCACGGGACTGGACACGGACGGGTTTCACACCTTGGTGGGACGGGTCTCGTCCTGGTGGGACGGGTATCACGTCCTGGCGGGACGGGTCACGTCCTGGTGGGACGGGTCTCACCGTCCGCGGGACGGGTCGCGGACGGTAAAAAAAAAATGTCGCTCTCCCAGACCAAGGGCATGTTAGGCGTGCTCGCCCGCGGTTGAGCACCCTCGGCTACACTATGGACGGGGTGTTGTGGGCACGGGACTGGACCCGGAAGGGTTTCACACCTTGGTGGGACGGGTTTCTTCCTGGTGGGACGGGTATCACGTCCTGGCGGGACGGGTCACGTCCTGGTTGGACGGGTCTCACCGTCCGCTGGAAGGGTTGCGGATGGTAAAAAAAAAATGTCGCTCTCCCAGACCAAGGGCATGTTAGGCGTGCTCGCCCGCGGTTGAGCACCCTCAGCTACACTATGGACCGGGTGTTGTGGGCACGGGATTGCACACGGACGGGTTTCACATCCTGGTGGGACGGGTTATGTCCTGGCGGGACGGGTATCACGTCTTGGCGGGACGGGTCACGTCCTGGTGGGACGGGTCTCACCGTCCGCGGGACGGGTCGCGGACGGTTAAAAAAAAAATGTCGCTCTCCCAGACCAAGGGCATGTTAGGCGTGCTCGCCCGCGGTTGAGCACCCTCAGCTACACTATGGACGGGGTGTTGTGGGCACGGGACTGGACACGGACGGGTCCCACATCCTGGTGGGACGGGTATCAAGTCCTGGTGGGACGGGTATCACGTCCTGGTGGGACGGGTCTCACCGTCCGCGGGACGGGTCGCGGACGGTAAAAAAAAAATGTCGCTCTCCCAGACCAAGGGCATGTTAGGCGTGCTCGCCCGCGGTTGAGCACCCTCAGCTACACTATGGACGGGGTGTTGTGGGCACGAGACTGGACACGGACGGGTCCCACATCCTGGTGGGACGGGTATCACGTCCTGGTGGGACGGGTATCACGTCCTGGTGGGACGGGTCTCACCGTCCGCGGGACGGGTCGCGGACGGTAAAAAAAAAATGTCGCTCTCCCAGACCAAGGGCATGTTAGGCGTGCTCGCCCGCGGTTGAGCACCCTCGGCTACACTATGGACGGGGTGTTGTGGGCACGGGACTGGACACGGACGGGTTTCACACCTTGGTGGGACGGGTCTCGTCCTGGTGGGACGGGTATCACGTCCTGGCGGGACGGGTCACGTCCTGGTGGGATGGGTCTCACCGTCCGCGGGACGGGTCGCGGACGGTAAAAAAAAAATGTCGCTCTCCCAGACCAATGGCATGTTAGGCGTGCTCGCCCGCGGTTGAGCACCCTCAGCTACACTATGGACGGGGTGTTGTGGGCACGGGACTGGACACGGACGGGTCCCACATCCTGGTGGGACGGGTATCACGTCCTGGTGGGACGGGTCTCACCGTCCGCGGGACGGGTCGCGGACGGTAAAAAAAAAATGTCGCTCTCCCAGACCAAGGGCGTGCTAGGCGTGCTCGCCCGCGGTTGTGCACCCTCAGCTACACTATGGACGGGGTGTTGTGGGCACGGGACTGGACACGGACGGGTCCCACATCCTGGTGGGACGGGTATCACGTCCTGGTGGGACGGGTCTCACCGTCCGCGGGACGGGTCGCGGACGGTAAAAAAAAAATGTCGCTCTCCCAGACCAAGGGCATGCTAGGCGTGCTCGCCCGCGGTTGAGCACCCTCAGCTACACTATGGACGGGGTGTTGTTGGCGCGGGACTGGACACGAAAGGGTTTCACCCTGGTGGGACGGGTTTCACATCCTGGTGGGACGGGTTTCACGTCCTGGTGGGACGGGTATCACGTCCTGGTGGGACGGGTCTCACGTCCTGGCGGGACGGGTCTCACGTCCTGGCGGGACGGGTCTCACGTCCTGGCGGGACGGGTCTCACGTCCTGGCGGGACGGGTCTCACGCCCTGGCGGGACGGGTCTCACGCCCTGGCGGGATGGGTCGTGGATGGTAAAAACGAATGTCGCTCTCCCAGACCAAGGGCATGTTAGGCGTGCTCGCCTGTGTATCACCATCAGCTACATTATGGACCGGGTGTTGTTGGCGCGGGACTGGACAGGGACGGGTTTCACATCCTGGTGGGTCGTGTTTCACATCCTGGTGGGACGAGTTTCATCCTGGTGGGACGGGTTTCACATCCTGGTGGGACGGGTTTCACCCTGGTGGGATGGGTCTCACGCCTTGGTAGGATGGGTCTCACCGTCTTCGGGACGGGTTTCGGACGGTAAAAAAAAAATGTTGCTCTCTCAGACTAAGGGCATGTTAGGCATTCTCAATCGCGGTTGAGCACCCTCAACTACACTATGGACAGGGTGTTGTGGGCACGGGTCTAGTCACAGACGGGTTTCTCCAGTTGTGGGATGGGCTTCTTGTTTCGTGGGATGGGTCGTGGACGGTTAAATGAAATTGTCGCTCTGTCAGTCTTAGGGCATGGTTGGTGTGCTCATCTGCGGTTGAGCACCTTCAACTACACTATGGACAGGGGGTTGTGGGTACGAGACTTGTCATGGATGGGTTTCACCCTTAGTGGGATGGGTTGCACTTTTTGCGGGACGGGTCGCGGATGGTAAAATGAAATTGTTGCTCTCCCAGACCATGGGCATGTTTGGTTTGTTCGTTCGCAGTTGAGCATCTTCAGCTACACTATGGGCCAGGTGTTGTTGTCACGAGACTGGTCATGGACGGGTTTAACCATTTGTGGGACGGGTTGCATCAACTGTTGGACGGGTTTCACCCTCTGTGGGGTGGGTTGTTGTTAGTATTAATGAAATTGTATCTCTGTTGGACCATGGACATGTTTGGCCTGCTTGTCCGTGCTTGAGCACCTTCATCTACACTATGGATTGGGTGTTGTGGGCATGGGGCTAGTCACGGATGTGTTTCTTTGTCTTTGGGAGGGGTTGCACTGTTTGTGTGAAGGATTTCACCAGCTGCAGGATGGGTCGTGGATGGTAAAAATGGAACTGTTGCTCTGCTAGACTGTGGGTATGTTTGATGTGGACTTCTGCAGTTGAGCACCTTGAGTTACACTATGGAGATGGTGTTGTGGGTGCGGGACTGGTTTCATCGTCCGTGGGACGGGTTGCAATGGCTGCGGACATTTGCCTTTATTGTTTACTGAAATGTTTAGGATGTCCTTTCGATGGAATATGGACGAATGTGTTTGGACGTGCTATGGATATGTCTTGGAACGAATGGATATCGACTTGATTTGCCGTTCCCGGATGGGATAGGGTTAATTTGTTGTCTTGTGATGGCCAGTTCTGTAATGTGAAGGGACAATTACATATAGTCTTTTATTGTCAGTGGTGGGGTGGATTATGGACGACACTAGTGGGATTACCATCCTGGGAGCTAGAAGGACAGTTGATGGACCGGTTGAGGACTGTACAAGTACTTTTGTCTATTTGTGGATTGGTAGTGGAAGGATTTTGGATTAGGAAAAGTGCATTTGGTATATTGTGATACATTTTTCTTGTCTATTCTTGAATCTTGTTTTGAATTTCAGTTGTTCCTCTTTAGTTTCGTGTACAGCAGTGAATGGCTTGGTTCGTCATTTTTTTGACCCTTTGACTGTTTGCTGTTTCATTTAGTTTTAGCAGCATTGGGCAGTGGTGATGACAAGCTATGAGTTCTGTGATGGCACATGGGTTGTATTGGGTTTGAGTAGATTAATGAGCTATTTTGATTTTAATTGGAAAAATAGCTTTATCTTCTCACCTTTCAAATTTATGCATTCAATGGAATTTGATTCATGGTGGATGATGTGTGTATCCAAGCATAGCCTGTTTATGGATGTGATGTTGATGATGGTGGAAATTGTTTGTGAATTTCCTTCCAAGGACATGGACCCTAAAAAGAAAGTGTTGGATAATTTTTTATAAGCACATGTGGCTTACATCATAAATTTGACGGGAAAAAAGTGCCCTGTTACCTTGACATGGGCATATTTGGTGTGCCACATTGTACTGGTTTAACAAAGTACTGATGGTCATGGAGAAACCATGGAAGATATATTATCGGCAGGTAGCTTGTGTCTCAACAGTTATCGGACAATACAGAGTATGAGGCCAATAATGAACAGTCATAAACAGTCACAATTGGGTCATGAGATTTTCCATAAAGAATTTTAGTCTTTATGTTTTTTGAGTTTTTTGTTTATTTTTTTAAAGGTTGATATTTTAGAGTTTTGTTTTTTTATTTTTGTTTTATTTGTGGAAGTTTTCTTTAAGTTGAATGAATTTATTGGAAATTCTCAATTGTCTCAATTGAAATCAATGTTGAGTAAATTTGACGGATGGTAGGAGATGGACAAATTTGATAAATGAAGAATGGTATGTAGATGGCCTTACATCATACATTAGATGATCACGAGAAAGTGAACATGGATGGTCCGCATCATATATGAAATTGTCACGTATGAATTACAAAGGCAAAAAAAAGGTGCCTTCATATAGTTGTGTTGGTGCACCTTTGGCTTGACTGTGGGGTTTATATGCTGGATGATAAAAAGGTTGCCATATAAATACGATTTGTAGCTGTGCTTGAAAAGTTAATAGATAGACAATATACGTCTTTTGGACAATATGTGGATCTAAGAACAATCATGGACTGTCCTTTGCTTGAGTCATGGGATGACATGTGTTCATTGTGAGATCTATATTTGTGTTTTAAGAATTTGAGATGATGGAACATAGATGGTCCACATCATATGTAATGGTCATGGATGGATTCCAAGGTGAAAAAAGTGCCTTACTATAACTGCAATGGTGCACCTTTGGCTCGATTGAGTGGTTTATAGGCTGGGCTGCTTCAGATAGGCTGTCGATACATATACGGTTTGTAGCCTTTTCCTTAAAAATTATTTGATTATATAAATGTCTGGGACAATATGAAGATCCATGAATAGTCATAGACTGTCCCAATGTGATGACATGTGTTTGCTGTGAGATCTATGTTTGTGTTTGAAGAATTTGAGATGTAATCTCCATCAAGCTTAGTGACCCAATCATGTAAATAGGGGGTGAATGTTTTTTAGTTTTTATTTTGTATTTAGTATGGTTAAGTTTTTGTATTTTCAATTGTTTTTGGTGTGTTGAAAGTAAAAATTAGATAAGTAATAGTAAAAGTAAAAATAATATTTGTGTTGTGGAAGTTGGTAATTTTTGTAAGTCAAAATCTCATAAAATATTTCCAAAGGAATTTATGTTGGAAGTATTTTTAGATAGAATGATTTATTGAAAATTTATCAACTTACTTAACTCAAGTTAAAGTTTTAGTAGATTTCACGGACGGTGGGAGAACATAATGGATGAGAATGGTTCACATCATTCATAAATGGAAAACAAATCCAGATGGGATTTGAAGGAAAAAAAATGTATGTTTGGCATGTAGCATTGATGCAACTTTATTTGATTATGGGTTGTACTGTTAAAAGTTTAAACAATGGTCATGGAGAGTCATGTAGGCAGTGATTCGCTAAGCTATTGGACAATATATGTTGCGGATCGGGAAAAATTCCATAGGCATATTTGGTGTGGTGTGTTGCAGCTATACAATGTTAGATTGATATGTGTATGCTATCTTATCTCAAATCAAATTTTAAGTAAATTTGATCTGTGTTGGACAATCCAGAATGAATGGAACATTGCGTATTCACATCACATGTGGAATAGTCATGAATGGGTTAGCAAAGGAAAAATAGTGCTTATTTTGTGTGCTGGAAGATCCATGATAGTTGTTTTGGATATAATACAAGGCAATGAAGAGTTATGTTTTAGCGTACTATTTTAATGCACCTTTACATTGAGTGCAAATAGTCATGGACAGTCCACGGATGATCCATAGACACTGTGTTGCCTGTACTTCAAAAGTAATTAGACATTACTTGTTTTGGACTAGATGAGGTCATTTAAGAATAGTTATGGTCCTCATATGTGTCCATCTCCAAGTCCAAATTGGTGCTTAAAAATTTGTTGGTTTTTATTGATGCCTTGTGCCCCAAATCTTATTGTATGATGGGCGTTGAAAGAGTTGGTGAATGATCTCTTAATCCACTGAAGATGCTTATGTCATATGGGAACTTAGGTCTTTGTTTTTAGATAATTTTCTATTTTTATTATGTTTTTATTGTATTTTTTGTTTGGTTAAGAATTCTACTATTTACATTTTTCAGTCTTTTATTTTTTAATTTGATCAATGTTTTGTTGTTATTTATTTTTTTATGAGTGTTATTAAATTAATAATTAGATATTACAAGTTATACATATAATATTAGTTCTCCCATTGTGACATGGGCACATATGGCATGCTATGTTGGTACAGCTATGCCAAGATTGATGGTTGTTCCATTTGGATTGTCTATTCGAAATATGTAAAGTTTTATCTGAAATCAATAGAAGTGGTTTGCCACTTGCTACGGGCTTCGTTGGTGCTCTATTTCGGTCCCATGATGATAGACGGATGGGGTAGTATGGACGCAGACACGGTCCCAAAGGTGATGGACAGTCCATGGAAAATATGGGCTTCGTTGGTGTTCTATTTCGGTCCCATGATGGTAGACGGATGGGGTAGTATGGATGCAGACACGGTCCCAAAGGTGATGGACAGTCCATGGAAAATATGGGCTTCGTTGGTGTTTTATTTCGGTCCCATGATGGTAGACGGATGGGGTAGTATGGACGCAGACACGGTCCCAAAGGTGATCGACAGTCCATGGAAAATATGGGCTTCGTTGGTGTTTTATTTCGGTCCCATGATGGTAGACAGATGGGGTAGTATGGACGCAGACACGGTCCCAAAGGTGATGGACAGTCCATGGAAAATACGGGCTTCGTTGGTGTTCTATTTCGGTCCCATGATGGTAGACGGATGGGGTAGTATGGACGCAGACACGGTCCCAAAGGTGATGGACAGTCCATGGAAAATATGGGCTTCGTTGGTGTTTTATTTCGGTCCCATGATGGTAGACGGATGGGGTAGTATGGATGCAGACACGATCCCAAAGGTGATGGACAGTCCATGGAAAATATGGGCTTCGTTGGTGTTCTATTTCGGTCCCATGATGGTAGATGGATGGGGTAGTATGGACGTAGACACGGTCCCAAAGGTGACGGACAGTCTATGGAAAATACAGGCTTTGTTGGTGTTCTATTTCGGTCCCATGATGGTAGACGGATGGGTAGTATGGATGTAGACACGGTCCCAAAGGTGATGGACAGTCCATGGAAAATTCATGAATAGTGCGTAGCCTATGCGTTAATAGTTATTGTACAA
>JAAGOE010000646.1:0-90667 GCA_013350335.1 Chimonanthus salicifolius | reverse complement strand
TTTCTATTTTTCCAAAATATCTTACTTAATACCTAACTGCTACTTTGAAATTTCTTCTTAGCTCGTTTTAAAATTGCGAGTTTCTATTTTTAGAACTACAAACCGTCAGAATGTTACCTAATTTAAATGTTTGTTTTATATAGTTGAAATTCTAGAATTTATATGATTTCGACTCTTACTAAATTTAGAAACTTGATGAATTGGAAATTTTTTATTTTTAAATTTTATAATTTTAGATATTATTTCCTTTTTTTGAAATAGTGACTTTACTTTGGGAATTTTCTATTTTAGCTACTATTTAAATTGGCAGTTTTCTATTTTTTAAAACTACAATTTTAGAAAGTTACCAAAATTTAAAATTTCTTTCTTTAAAAAAAGTAGAAATTCTAGAATTTATATAGATTTGGAAGTCTTACTAAATTCAGAAACTTGTTGAATTGAAATTCTATTTTTAGAATTTTATAATATTAGATATTAATATTTTTTTTGGAAATAGCACTACTTTTTGAATTTCATATTAGGCTAACTATTTAAAATTGTAAGTTGTCTATGTTTTAAAGCAACAATTTAATAAGTTATACCAAATTTTAAAAGTCTCTTTCAAAATAGTTTTAAATTCTAGAATTTCTATAAATTAGAAGTCTTAACTAAATTTTAAAACCATGTTCAATTGAGAAATTTCTATTTTAATTTTTTATAATTTTGGATTTATTTCTATTTTTCGAAATACTTCTACTTCTACTTGTGGTAATTTCTATAATAGGCTAAGGGTTTAAAATTTGCAGTTTTATTTTTATGAAACTACAATCTTAGAAGTTATCTAATTTTAAAGTTTTTTTAAAAAAAAGTTGAAATTCTAGAATTAGATATTTGGAAGTCTTAGAAATTTAGAAACTTGTTGAATTGAGAGATTACTATTTTTAGAAATTTCATAATTTTAGAATATTATTTCTAGTTTTCGAGATAGTTTTACTTTTGGAAATTTCTATTTTAACCGTACTATTTAAAATTGGCAAGTTTCTATTTTTATAAACTACAATTTTAGAATGGTTACCTAATTTTAAAATTTTGTTTTAAAATAGTTGAAATTCTAGAATTTTTACTAGATTTGGAAGTTTTAAAACTACATTAGAAACTTGTTATATTGAGAAATTTCTATTTTTGAAATTTTAAAATTTTAGATATTATTTCTGTAAACCCGCGCCCTTTTTCATTCGCTTTTTCTTTTATTCCCGTAAATTAGATCTATTTTTTTTTTTTAAATACACAGAGTAGATGAATTGAGCGTGGGACTCGAGCTAAGTCCGAACTTCCAAAGTCGGTACCCTTACCCTGGCCAACCCTTTGTGTGCCTGGACTCAGTCCCGAAATGGTTCACCATAGTATATCAACATGCGGAATAAACAAATCACACATGCGGAATTATAACATCCAATTGCCGAATCCATAATCACCAAGTTCTATTCCATTCAGATAGTAAAGTACGTCAAGTCTTTAATCATCATTATCATTACATAATTATTCAGTAAAATATCCAAACCATAGCAAATTCATCTAAGTTATTACATCCGAATTCTAGATATTAAATACAAGCCCATGAGTATCATTAACAAAATATAAACTATCTCATCCTCCAAGCTCCTATGCCTGGCCCGTTACGTGTTCATCATTTCCCTGATTTCCTGTGTCATCAACTAGGGTAGAAGTAGGGCGTTAGTACAGAGCCCTAGGTATTCCAATTAGGGTTAACACATGGGTTAGTACCAAAAATCCAGATATAATAATATATCAAAACGAGTATAATAAATCATACCATACTTACAAAACCTTGTATCCAAAATAGTGTATGATAATAGAGATCCAATCATTCCGATATAAAGCCAGAAACCTTGCATGATAATAAGATCATAATCATGTCGATTCAATGCCATGCCATGCTATCATATGCAATGATCCACCCATCACAAAACATAGGGTATACTCTTGATGTAATTCTCCTCATCAAAGTATCTTCCTGGTGGAATGCTCGTCACCAAGGTCTTCTCTCTTGATGGAATTCTCCTCATCAAGGTATTCCCCACAGTTGCCTTACGAACATTCCGACAGAGTGTGGCCTCCGGTTACTTAGTATCCTCTGATGGAATTCTCATCATCAAGATATCCCCTGATGGAATGCTCATCACCAGGGTCTTCATACATAGAGGATTCTCATCATCAAGGTATCCCCCATTAATCTTTACGGACACACCAACGAGTGTGGGTCCCCGGTTACCTGTCATCCCTCCCATGCCATGCATGAGATGCAATATCACATGCTATGCAACTATACAAAATCATAGCATTTAAAAGCTCATATTTAAACGCATGCTATTTTATCAAATAAACATAGCATATAAAATCACCATTTGAAACATATCCTTTGCATATAATTTCATTAAATCAAGATAAAACATGTACATAAACCATGGTTTCATAGAGGTGGAATCCTACCAAAGACCGCTAACGTATCCTTACGTCTTTCATCTAGTAACTACTCACAATCGTAGACACCTTGTGAGGTCCCGTTACCTTATAATATAATAATCAATCAAACCAAGTCCCACTTGATTCACAATATTTTTAAGTCCATAAACCAATCCCCATGCTTTATCATTTTCAGTCGATATTACCAAATTGCCATTGGTCTAATATTTAATTAACAATTCAATCAGTTAATCCAACATACGTAACCCTATGTTCACAAAACAATCCCCATGGGGTTTGGCCACACACCATGGCCAAACCCATGGTCCCTTATTTTTACCATAATTACAACAATGTCATCCATGGCTAACATAACCCCTGACCTACCATTTTCACATTTATTTACCAAATTGCCATTGGTCTAACCTTCCATTTTAGCAAGTATTTACAACCTTGCCATTGGTCTAATCATAACCAAAACATTCCTCTGTTTAGGTTAGAAACATAGATTCATAAACATCTAAGTTCACCAATAATTCCCATGGGTTCGGCCATACACCATGGCCGAACCCATGGTCTAGCACTTTCACTCTTATTTACCACTTTGCCATTGCCTCCAGCAACTTAGGCTTAGGTTCCAATTGTAATACCCCAGATTTTCAGTTTATCTATATTTATGAAAATTGCCATTGAAATTATGAATTAAAGGATATGACCGTAGATGAGTATTGTGCGGCCCATTGCTCAATTAAGATCCAATGGCTATGGGTTAGTGTTTTGAAATAATAAATGTGTAATGTATGTTTAATTGGGTCAAGAGTACTAATTGGTCAAGTGTGTTAATTGGGTCAAAATGGCCAATTTCGACCCAATGGTCATGGTTACTTGGTTGACCATTAGGTGAGCTCAAGTCTAATTAGGTTAAGGTGAATTAAATGGGAATGCAACAAGTGTTTTAGTTGATTCAAATTAAATGGTTGAGCTAGATTAAATGGATGAATTGAGTTTGGGGAGTTAATAAATGAGTTGGATGGAATAATTATTTTAAGTGAGTGAAGTGAGTAGATGAAAGGTGTTTGGGTGGTTTCAAATTCAAAACAACACTACACGTTGGTTGCATGTGGGGTGGGGGCGGGGGGATGTGTGTTTACCTCATGCATGAAACTCCAAGAAAATAATGAATGAGGGGGGGCGTTTTGTGGGAGTTACAAAATGGGTTCACACATGGAGAAGTAATGGAAAGGTGTGGTTCATTTCAAATTCAAATATGTACACGTTGAATGCATGGAGGGGGGGGGGGGGGGGGACGGAGGGGTAAACCTATGCATGAAACTCCAAAGATGGAGAATGAATGGAGTTGCCATTTTGTGGAGTTACATAAGGGGTTATGGCATTTCAAATTCAAATTCTAGTCTACATGTTGGAGGAAGGGGGAAAAGTTTCATCTCAAGATGAAACCCCATTTGAGACGTTAATGAGAGGAGGAGGTAAGGGGAGGTTACACCAATGCAAACCATGGGAGACATTGGATGCTTTGGGAGTTTCATTCCATAGATGTAACCCCCAAGTGAGCATAAATGACTATGGTTAATGGGAATGGGAGATACAAGTGGTGCCACCAAGAGACACCATCCTGGGGCTGAATTTGATTAAACAAAGGGGTAGTTTTCATTTCCATTCACTCTATCATTCTCTCCCTCTCTTGGCGACCAGCAACCTAAGAGATTGAAAATGAAACATTTGGAGAATTTTATCTCATTTTCTCCCTCTCTTTGGCCTTTCCTCTCAAGTTAAGGACTTGGAGTATTTTTTCCATCTCAAGTTTCTCTCTCTCTCTCTCTCTCAAATCTATATCTTAGCCGAACCACGTCAAGGACTGCAGCAAGGTCAGTCTCGGCTAAAGGACAGAAAGAAGGAGAGGCTAAGAAAGTAAAGGATCAAGAAGGAGTGAAGGAACAGGAGGAGTCGCAGTATTGGTAAGTGCTCAATAAACACTTGGTAAATAAAATGGTTAAGGAAGCATGATCCAGCCATTGTATGGCCGTACCTATCAAGGGTTAAAATCATGGCTAATGTTGTTTAAAAAAGGGAAAAAACATGGATCATAGGGTTCGGGCCACTTTGTATGGCCGAACCCAATGAAAAGATATTGGTTTAATTTTATTGGATTGAAGAAAAGAAATCATAAGTGTAGGTGTTTGGTTTATTTAAAAGGTTTAAATGGATGGAAAAAAGATGAAGGGAACAAATGATATGTTAAATGGAAGGTTATCATAGATTTCTAAAGGGACTAAATGGAGGTATGAATGGGAAACATCAAAAGATCAAACTATATTTGTATGTTACATTTTGAAGGAAAATAAGAACCATAGGGTTCGGCCATGTAGTATGCCGAACCCAATGGAGGGTTATTGATGTTTAAAAAAATTTAAAATGTATGGAAAGTGATGGACTTGGATGTATTTTGTTTATCAAAAAGAATGGAAAAGAGGAGCACCAAAACCAAAATGGTGAGGTTCGGCCATGTTGTATGGCCGAACCCCACCAAGGTATGTTTAGTAGATTGAGGCTTTAAATAAGTTATTTGGATGATATTGGTTAAATAAAAAGGTAGATCAAATTAAATGGGTGAGGTTCAGCCATGGTGTAATGGCCGAAGTCCAAAAGGTGGTTTTTGGACTTAGATTTAATTGGAAATCAAATGGATATTTTCTTGACTTGTTGTTATATAAACAAGGTAACGGGACTTCTTGAACGTGCGCAATCGTGAACGCAGTGACGGTTTAAGAACAGCTGATATTTTTAAGTGACTTTTGTGTAGGTTTCCTACCTCTTTGTAACCACGTTTTATACTTGCTGTTTTTATGTTGATTTTTATGAGATATGTGTTAAATTATTATGTTTCAAAGAGGATTTGGAATGCTAAGATTTATTTACAATGACATGTATTCATTAACATCGCATGCATGACATGGGGTGATGGTTATGTAACCGGAGGGTCCACACTCTATCGGGGTGACCGAAAAAATGTATGTGGTGGTACTTTGATGATGAGAATCCCATCAAGAGGAAACCGGAGGGTCCACACTCCGTCGGGGCATCCGAACAACCTATGTGGTGGTACCTTGATGATGAGAATCCCATCAAGAGGAGGCTATGTATACTTGTGATGGGTGGGACTCATTACATTTGCATACATACGTAGCATTGTTTTTGTAAGATTTTGATGATCATGTATTATTATGTTATATGCATGTTTTATACCTGTAACGCCCCGCCCTTTTTCACTTGCTTTTTCCCGTAATTACAGTGTATATATATATATATATATATTTTAAACAGAGTAGAGTGATAAAGCGTGGGACGTCACGACGCGAGCTAAGTCCGAACTTCCAAAGTTCGACCCTTAACTAGCCCACCCTATGTGTGTATGGACTCAGTCCAATAAAATGGTTCACACATAGCAATACCGACTTGCAGAATAAAATCATACAACTGCGGAATCATAACCATCAAAATGCGGAATTATATTAGAACCACGTTCTAATCCAATCAGATAGCAAAGTACGTCATAAACATCAAACCGAAACAATCAACCATCTGAGTTATTACATTCCGAAATCCAAATCCTCAAATACAAGTTCATGAGTAATTTTTATTCAAAGCGTATAAAATAAATCTTCCAAGCTCCTAAGCCTGGCCCGTCTTACGTTCCTCGTTCCCTGATTACCTGTATCATTCACTACAGGGTAGAAGTAGGGCGTTAGAACAACGCGCCCAGTAGGTATTCTAGTTACGGCTAACACATGGTTAGTACAAAACATATATTATAACATAATATATAAAACCAGGTAAAATCCATGCCATGCAATGATGACAGATATGCAATGAGTCTCACCCATCACATGTACATAAAGTACCCACCACATAGTTCTTCCGGACGCCCCGGCGGAGTGTGGAGCCTCCGGAATCCTCTTGATGGAAATCACATTAAGGTATTGCACATAGGTTCTTCGGACACCCCGACGGAGTGTGACCCCTCCAGTTATAAATCCTCCACCCCATGCCATGCATGAGATGCCAATGAAACACATGCTAATTATAACATAAACATAGCATTTACAAATCATGCTTTAAAACACATGCTCTTTCCTCATATAAACAAAGCATATAAAATCAACCTTTGAAATCATTACATGTTATTTGCAACATGAACATAGCATTTAAAATCCATAATAAGACATATCCTTGAAACATATTTTTATCAAACATAAGATAAAACGAAGTACATAATCCATGGTTTCAAAGAGGTGGAATCCTACCAAAGACCGTTCACAAGTCCTTGCGTTCCCGTCCAAGATTCGATCACCGATCGTGCACCGCTTGCGAGATCCCGTTACCTTATAATATAATGATAAATGAACACCAAGTCTCACCTAATAACAAGGTTCTAAGTCTATAAACAAAACCCCATGGGGTTCGGCCATACACCATGGCCGAACCCATAGCTTACCATTTTTCATACATATTTACAAAAATGCCATTGTTGATAACCCTAGCCCCTTTTCTTTGCTTAGGTTCCAAGCCATCCATTCATGTTTCCAAAGCACATAATCCCAAAAAATAATTCATGGGGTTCGGCCATACACCATGGCCGAACCCAATGTCCAATATTCTCTCATATTTACAAAAATGACATTGGTTTCCTCTTTCCTTAAATCTTCCATAATTAGACCTTTTAAATTTCCCTAACCAAATAAGCCCATCAAACACAACTCATGGGGTTCGGCCATACATCATGACCGAACCCATGGTTCTCCATTTTGGTGTTTAATTATATTTTTGCCATTCCTTTCTCCATCAATTCATAACATACATTGTATCCTTTATTATATTTTAAACTACAAATAACATCACTCATAACATAGGTTCATAATCTGATTCATAAATCAGCCCTTAACCTTGAATTAAAGATGCCATTAATCCCTTAATTTGGACCATGGGGTTCGGCCATACACCATGGCCGAACCCTATGGTGTATAATTTCCAACCATGCCATTAAATTCATACCATCCATCTCCTTTGATTCAATTATACATGAGCCTAAACCATATATTTAATTCCATAATTAAATAGGTTTCCAAAAACTAAACCTTAGTGGGGTTCGGCCATACACCATGGCCGAACCTCACTCATGGCATCCAATCCATTTATTTAATCCAAGTTCCATAATCAAACCCCACTTTCCATTCTTGGATAGTTTCCATAAATAATCTTCATGGTCAATAAGTGGATATTTTCTAATTTTAATAACAACTTCCAAGAATAGAAACATTCTTAATATTCAATCCTCCTTTCCATAATTGGAAACACCTTCCAAAAATAGATTGTTTCCAAAAATAACAACCTTCCTTCCATTTTTAGATTGCTTTCCAAATTTAGCAATCATTACCATTCTTAGATGTTTCTAGTTTTAGCAATACTAGCCATATTTGGAACCTTTCTATATTTGAATTGCTCTCCAAATTTAGAAACCATTTCCATCTAACATTCCAAACTTAACCCATGGGGGTCGGCCAAGCACCATGGCCGAAGCCTATGGTTCATGATCTTAGTCATTGGTTTAGATCCAATCAAAACCGATCATCAATCCATAAAATGTTTGGTGGGGTTCGGCCATACACCATGGCCGAACGTCACCTCTTCCTTTCATTACTTTAGATCCAATAACTTAGCCATCTAGAAATCATGATCGGCCATACCAAGGCCGACCCACATCTCTATCCAATTCTCCCTTTAAAATATCCAAATCTTCCATGGGTTTCCATCATTCAAATTTGTCAATCTAAACCATAAATCCCCATGGTTTTTAATCATGAAATCACCATGTCTTTCCATGTTCTAAAATTTAAGAACATAAACCCAATTCATAAATCAAATCTCTCCATGGTTTTCAATCTTTAAAACCCAATAACTAATCATATCTTTCCATGGGGTTCGGCCATGCCATAAGGCCGAACCCTATGGTTCTTTTTCTCCATTTAATCCATTAATACTCATCACCAATATTTCTCCATGGGGTTCGGCCATGCACTATGGCCGAACCCTATGGTTCTTTTTGTTTCAAAACATAAAATTATTAAGCAAGATACTAACCTTTTCCCCTTTGGTTTCTTGCTCTTCCAATTTTCTTTCTTTTCCCTTTGCTTTTCTCCAAACAAGAACTCCTTCTTGTTGCTGCCCTTTCTTCTCTTGCTCTTGGCGTGGAAGAGAATGATGAATTGAGAGAGGGAGAGAGAGGAATAAACTCAACAATAAAAGATGTCCAAAACCGTGTATCCCTCTTGATCTCTCCTTTTGTAGCCTTTCTTAATCCAATATTAGAATGTTCTTAAGATAAGCAACCCTTAGCCGTGCGTCCCTTGTGTTTCCCCTTTTTTTTTTACACGTATACTATATTGTCGCTCAGTTTCGACCTTGTTAACTTCCGAATCAGAACAAGTGGTAAACTACAACATTGTAGCCCTTGAATTCTTCTTTCTAACACAAAAAGAATCAAGGAAATTGAATATTGGAGTGAAAAGTTATAACCAAAACACTGGATATATGTCAAACCTTCCTTATTTAACCATGGCCGACTTTCCCTCTTTAATTAGCCATAGCCGACTTTCCCTTGCCTTATTTAGCCTTGGCCGACCTCTCCTTCTTAATTTAAAACCTTCCCTTTAACTCTAATTAGTAAGTACTATGCGCATAACCTTAATCATAATCCAAATAATCTTTTAATTTAATTTAAGACAATCTACCTTCCCTTTTAGAATATCCTATGCGCATAATATGGATATTATTATCCAAATTTCGGCCATGCTTAATCTTTTATTTATTTCATAGATATTTCATCCCTTTTTAAATATCTAGCATATCATTGTGGATTTAAAATCCCACATATCTCTCATGCGCAAAGTCTATAGGTTTCACATTCAAAATTCGGCCATAAAAATCTTTTGTTTAAAATTAGATATAATTCATCACTAATTTAATTCAACCCATTTGTATTTAATAAAACCAATTCCAACATTGGATGGGTCCTAATTGGGTCATGGCCCAATTCTTGATCCAAATAAGCTCCAATTCTAAAATCCACCATTTAAAAGAAATAATTGTCATATAAAATAATAGTCTGAAAATCCGAGGTGTTATAATACTAACCTTGTGGCAGCCCTAATCGGAACACCTACTGGGCCTGTTGTTCTAACGCCCTATTTCTATCCTTAGTGGATGACACATGATAGGGAAAGGTCGAGGATTCGAAGGAAACCAAGCATAGGAGCTTGGGCATTGAATGGATTTATTTATGGATAATTTGTTTAAGTTTACATGGACATGTAATTTTGAGTAGTTAGATGTTGGCATGTAATAACTTTGTTAATATTTGCTATGGTTTGGATTGTTTTGAATGAATGTTTAGTTTAAGGTAATTTTGGATATATGACTTGTACTTTGCTATCTAAGATGGAGTATACTTAGGTTCTATTATAATCCGCAGTTAGATTAAGTAATATTCCACAAAGATTATACTCTACTATGTGAGAACCATTCTCATGGATTTAGTCCATGCTCACATAAGTTTGGCAAGTTAATGAGCGGACTTTAGAAGTCCTGACTTAACTCGCGTCGTGACACTCCGCTCTTATCACTTGTTTATTCATTTAAAAAAAAAAATGGACTCTGATTTAGAGTGAAAAAGGGTGGGGTGTTACAGTTGGTATTAGAACGAAACGGGAATATTGAATCTTTCGAAGTAAGATTAAGACGGTTTCATATCTCACTGACAGATAAGAATCCCAACTGACTGACTTTTCGGAGTCCACTGACTGGGGGCCGGATTAATTTACTTCGTTAGACTCAAACTGAACAATCAATCTGAGAACAACAATGAAAGATAGCAAAGTAAGTACAGTCATCATAATTGAATCTGTCAAACATAGCAAAATAGGATACACTTCCCCGATATCCCGAAATTGAGAAACAAACAATAGATATTTAGAAACTTCCCCCAAAAATAAAGAAAACCAAACCAAGAATGCTTATTTGGAAATCTTCCCAAAATAGTAATAACATAAACTGTACGAGGAAACTAAGTCAATAATTTTTTTTTTATGACTTAGGGAAAATGGCTCCAAAGAAAAAGATCCAACAAAGCAAGAAAGGGAAGGAAAAAGAGATACCACTCATTCGACATGAGGAAGAGAGGGAAAAATCTCAACCTGAAAATGAGCAATCTCAACATGGGAAAGAGCAATCTCTACATGAGAAGGAGCAATTTCGACGTGGGGAAGATGAACGGCACTCACGACGGGAAGAGGAAGAGCGAAACTCTCATTATAGTGAACGAGAGAAAGAGGAGCAAAACACGTGAGCATACCGGTGGTACCTCTTGAACTACAAAGCTTGGTTCAAGCAGTAGTTACTTCTGTCCTCCAACAGCATCTGAATGGAGGTGGAAACACTAGTGACGCCAGTAACAACAACTTGGTCAGAGATTTCCAGTAACAACGCCCTCCCCACTTCAAGGGAAAGGAAGGGCTGTCAGATCAGAACATTGGTTGAAGAAGATCATCAGATCTTGACCTTACTCCAGATCTCGAGTCATGCTGACAAGATTTTGCTGGCTACATCCCAACTGATAGACGATGCCGGAAAATGGTGGGAGGTTATAGAAAAATAGCAAGCACTTGTGCCGGAAAGGGAAAAGACTACAATGACATGGGAATGGTTCTCAGCTACCTTTCTAGATCAGTATTTTCCCGAGGAGGAGAAGGAACGTCACATTCAAGCTTTCCTATCCTTGGTACAAGGCTCTATGACGGTGGCGGAGTATCAACGAAAATTTCTTAGTCTGTCTTGTTATGTATTTTATATGGTGGATACAGAGCACCGAAGGGCACATAAGTTTGAGCAGGGCCTACGGCCAAACATTAGGGCCAAAGTATCCATAATCAAGGCAACCACACTGACTGAGGTGGTCAGCAGGGCCACAATAACTGAGCAAGAAATGGCTGAGATGGTGCTGTTTGACAACCGCTGAGCTCATAGTGGGAGGGGTGCATTCCAGCCCAACAAGAAGTTCTGACCAATCTTCAGCAGACCCTCACCATTTACTGGGTCCACAGGGGCCTTTCGTCCCAACCAGTCCTCCCCATCTGCATCAGTCACTCAGGCTCTCAGAAGGGTGAACAACTGTTTCCATTGTGATCAACTGAGTCACTTCAAGAGGGATTGCCCAAAGCTTAACAAGCTCTCCTATTCCAGAGGATCATTCCATCCACCAGCAAGGCCAGTTTATTCCCGAGGAGGCAGGACATATAATCAGGTGGGACGGGCGCCTAACCCTACTGGATCCGGACGATTGTTTACTCTAGCACCTCTAGAGGATGTGGATCATTCTGTGATTCAAGGTATGGTAGTAGTCAGTAGTTCCTATGCCTATGCACTATTTGATTCTGGAGCTTCACATTCTTTCATATCTACTGCATTTATAACTGCCACTGGTACTTTAGTTCAAAAACTGTCCACATCCCTCACAATTGTATCCCCTGTCGGAGACATGTTATTGGGACTCATATGCACGGCTGTGAATACCGAACTAGCTGGACTCAGATTTGAGTTCAATTATCTGGTACTCGATATGACTGAGTACGATATTATCTTCGGCATGGACTGGTTGGCTAGCTTTCAGGCCAACATTGATTGTTATCGCCTCAGAGTGACATTTTGGTCACTCGAAGGAAAGCAATATGTGGTTCGTGCAGACAAGCAAAGCAGACTGCAAGAAGGGTTAAATCATCTGGTATTGAACAGTATCAGAATCAACATGACACCGGTGGCTGAACTCCCAGCAATAGTGAAAGAGTATGCAGATGTTTTTCCAAAAGAACTCCCTGGCTTGCCCCCTATGAGGGAGATCAATTTTGAAATCAAGCCGTACCCTGGCACTTCACCAGTGTCATTACCCCACTATCGGATGGCACCAGCAGAGATGTCCGAGCTGAAGAAGCAGATTGATGAACTGCTTAGACTGGGTTGCATCCGGCACAACACATCATCTTGGGGAGCTCCAGTGTTGTTTGTGAAGAAGAAGGACGGTTCACTCCGAATGTGTGTGGATTACCGAAAACTGAATCAGTTAACTGTCCGGAACAAGTACCCTTTACCCAGGATCGATGATTTATTCGATCAGCTGAGGGGTTCCAGTCATTTTTCGAAGATTGATTTGATGTTCGGTTATCATCAAATCTGGCTTAAGGAGGAGGATATAGAGAAGACAACCTTCAGGATGCGGTATGGACTATATGAGTTTGTAGTCATGCTGTTTGGACTCACTAATGCACTGGCTGCATTTATGGATTTAATGAACAGGATCTTTCATCTGTACCTGGACCAGTTCGTGATTGTGTTTATTGATGATATCCTGATCTTTTCCAAAAGTAAGGAAGGCCATGCTAAACACCTGAAAATAGTTCTGGACACTTTGAGGAAGAACAAGTTGTATGCCAAAGCAAGCAAATGTGAGTTTTGGCTATCTGAGGTCAAATTCTTGGGCCATGTCATAATAGTAGACGGTATAGCCGTGGATCCGGCAAAGGTGGCAGCAATAAGTGAATGGAAAGCGCCAAAGAATGTAACCGAGATTCGCAGTTTCTTGGGATTGGCTGGTTATTACATGAAGTTCATCATGGACTTCACCAAAATTGCATCTCCATTGACTCGTCTCACTCAGAAAGGAGTCAAATATGAGTGGACAGATCTGTGCAACTGGAGGTTCGACGAGCTGAAAGATAGACTTACAACTGCTCCCATCCTAATTCTACCAGAAAAAGGCAAAGGATATGAAGTATAATGCGACGCTTCAGGAGAGGGACTAGGGTGTGTTCTCAGTCAACGTCATCGTGTGGTGGCTTATGGTTCAAGACAACTAAAGATACATGAACGTCTCTATCCTATACATGATCTTGAACTAGCCACAGTGGTCTTCGCTCTCAAAAGCTGGAGACACTATCTATATGGCGAGAAATTTAAAGTGTTTTCAGACCATAAGAGCTTGAAGTATTTGTTTGATCAGAAGGAGCTCAACTTGAGGCAGCGTAGATGGATGGAATATCTGGCGGATTATGAGTTCGCGCTCCGATATCATCCGGGTAAGGCAAACAAGGTGGCGGATGCTCTCAGCCGTATATCACATGCATCAGTGGCATGTTTGATCAGGACGGAATGGGAGATGTTGAATATCATTCGAGAGTTCAATCTGTATATCAACAACCATGGGAGTATGTACAATTTAATCATACGGTCCAACATGGTTACAAAGATTGAACCAGAGCAACGAACAGATCCGGAAGTGGAAGAGATATGGGCCAAGATGTCTACTGGCATAGTCATATCGGAATGGGAGTTGCAACCAGGACAGGGTCTTGTATTCCGGGGAAGAATATATGTGCCAAAAAGCTGCAGAAAGGAGTTGCTGATTGAGGCACATCAGACCAAACTCTCCATACATCCGGGTAGCACCAAGATGTTTCACGACCTGAAGAGGTATTACTGGTGGCACGGACTCAAAAAAGATGTGGCGGAATTTGTGGCACACTACTTAACTTGTTAGCAGGTTAAGACGGAACATCAAAAGCCACCAGGGTTACTTAAACCCTTACCAGTGCCAAATGGAAATGGGAGCACATCTCCATGGATTTTGTAATAGGGTTACCAAAGTCTTCAAAGGGCAATGATGCAATATGGGTCGTGGTGGACCGACTGACCAAGTTTGCACATTTTCTTCCTATTAGGATGACAGACTCATCTGAGACTTTGGGTCGGCGGTATATCAGAGATATCATCAGATTGCATGGTATTCCTCAGACCATAGTGTCTGATAGAGATGGATGTTTCACCGGTAGAGTATGGCAGAACAGATCTACTGACTAGCACAGCTTTCCAACCACAGACTGATGGACAGTCGGAAAGGACAATACAAACACTGGAGGATATGTTGAGAGCGTGCATGCTAGACTTCAAGGGTGGATGGGAGGACCACTTTCCGTTAGTGGAGTTCTCATATAACAACAGCTATCAGGCAAGTCTTTAGATGGCTCCATTCGAGGCTTTATATGGTAGACCATGTAGGTCACCAGTGTGGTGGACAGAGGCCGGTGAGCCTGCATTGATTGGACCTGAGTTGGTTGCAGAGACCGCAGCACATATACAGTTAATAAGGCAGCATCTATTAACTGCACAAAGTCGACAGAAGAGCTATGCCGACAAGAGGAGGAGGTTCCTTGAATTCGACGTGGGGGACATGGTGTTCTTAAAAGTCCCGCCACGAAAGGGACACATGAGGTTTGGAAAGAAGGGGAAACTGTCGCCAAGATATGTGGGACCATTTTCCATCATAAGAAGGATGGGAGATGTAGCTTATCAGTTGGCACTTCCTTCACAATTGGCATCTTTACACGATGTATTTCATATATCGATGTTGAGGAAGTACAATCCCGATCCGTCTCATGTATTGAACGTACAAGATATAGAAATACAAAGTGATGTGACGCATGTCGAGAAACCTGTCAGAATAGTGGAGACTGAACAAAGGGTGTTACGAAACAGAGCGATTCAGTTCGTCAAGGTGGTATGGGATCGACATGGTATTGAGGAAGCCACTTGGGAACTCGGAGATGAGAACAACTCACCCTGAATTATTCATGTAATTTACTTTGGAATCCTACTTCGTTCGATTTTCGGGACGAAAATCGTAAAAAGAGGATTGTATTGCAATACCCTATATTTTTAGTTTATCTATATTTACGGAAATTGCCATTGAAATTATGAATTAAAAGGATATGACCGTAGATGAGTAAGTTGTGGGGCCCATTGCTCAATTAAGACCCAATGGCTATGGGTTAAGTGTTTGAAATAAAATAAATGGGTAATGTATGTTTAATTGGGTCAAGAGTACTAATTGGGTCAAAGTGTGTTAATTGGGTCAAAATGGCCAATTTCGACCCAATGGGTCATGGTTGACTTGGTTGACCATTAGGTGAGCTCAAGTCTAATTAGGTTAAGGCTGAATTAAATGGGAATACAAACAAGTGTTTAAGTTGATTCAAATTAAATGGTTGAGCTAGATTAAATGGATGAATTGAGTTGGGGAGTTAAATAAATGAGTTGGATGGAATATTTATTTTAAGTGAGTAAAGTGAGTAGATGAAAGGTTTTTGGGTGGTTTCAAATTCAAAACAACACTACACGTTCGTTGCATGTGTGGGGGGGTGTTGGGGTGGGGGTGTTTACCTCATGCATGAAACTCCAAGATAAATAATGAATGAGGGGGCATTTTGTGGGAGTTACAAAATGGGTTCACACATGGAGAAGTAATGGAATGGTGTGGTTCATTTCAAATTCAAACGTTGAATGCATGGGGGGGTGGGCGGAGGGTGTTTAACCTATGCATGAAACTCCAAAGATGGAGAATGAATGGAGTTACCGTTTTGTGGAGTTACATAAGGGGTTATGGCATTTCAATTTCAAATTCTAGTCTACACGTTGAAGGAAGGGGGAAAAGTTTCATCTCAAGATGAAATCCCCATTTGAGGCGTTAATGAGAGGTGGAGGTAAGGAGGAGGTTACACCAATGCAAACCATGGGAGACGTTGGATGTTTTGGGAGTTTCATTCCATAGATGTAACCCCCAAGTGAGCATAAAGGACTATGGTTAATGGGAATGGGAGTTACAAGTGGTGCCACCAAGAGACACCATCTTGGGGCTGAATTTGATTAACCAAAGGGGTAGTTTTCATTTCCATTCACTCTATCATTCTCTCCCTCTCTTGGCCGTGTAACGCCCCACCCTTTCTCACTATAAATCAGAGTCTATTTTTTAAAAAAATAAAAAATAAACAAGTGATAAGAGCGGAGTGTCACGACGGGAGTTAAATCCGGACTTCTAAAGTCCGACCCTTAACTGGCCAAACCTATGTGAGCATAGACTAAGTCCATGAGAATGGTTCTCACATAGTAAAGTATAAACATGGCGGAACAATACTTAAACTAACTGCGGATTATAATGGAACCTAAATCTACTCCATTTTATTAAATAACAAAGTACGTTATCATTTTTTCAAAGTTATCTTAACTTAATCAATCATTCCAAACCATACCAAACCATAGCAAATATTATTAAGTTATTATATGCCAATATCTAACTAACGAATTACATGTCCTTGTAACTTAAACAAAATAACCATAAATAAAACCATTCAATTGCCCAAGCTCCTATGCTTGGTTTCCTTCGCGATCCTCGACCTTTTCCTTTCCTGTCTCATCCGCTAAGGATAGAAATAGGGCGTTAGATTAACGCGCCCAGTAGGTCTTCTGATTAGGGCTACCACAAGGTTAGAATAAAAACATACATATAACATAATAGTACATGATCATCAAAATCTTACAAAAACAATGCTATGTATGTATGCAAATGTAATGAGTCCCAACCATCACAAATATACATAGCCATCACCAAAGTACCCCACAGTGGTCTTTCGGACGCCCCAATGGAGTGTGGCCTCCGGTTTCCTCTTGATGGGATTCTCACCATGAAGGTACCCCACAGTGGTCTTTCGGATGCCCCGACGGAGTGTGGCCTCCAGTTACATAACCATCACCCCATGCCATGCATGAGATGTCTATAAATACATGCCATTTGTAAATAACTCTTAACATTCAAATCCACAATGAAACATAATAGTTTAACACATATATCTCATCAAAATAAAGATAAAACATCAAGTATAAGTGTGGTTACAAAGAGGTAGGAAACCTACACAATGATCACTTAAATGGTCCGCTCTTCTTAAATCGTCACCCGTTCACGATTTGCGCACCGTTCAAGAAGTCCCGTTACCTTGTTTATATAACAATAAGTCAAACACATGTCCATTTAATTTCCAACTAAGTCTAAGTCCCAAAAACCACTTTGTGGGGTTCGGCCATACCCCATGGCCGAACCTCTCCCACTTAAATTTTGTTCTCTCTTTTATTTAACCAAAACCATACAAATAACTCACATACAAACCCCAATCCACCAAATGTAACCTTGTGGGGTTCGGCCATACACCATGGCCGAACCTCGCTTATTTTTGTTTTAATGCCTCCTTTGGATTCTTAAGCCCAAACACACCATTCAAATAACTTAATTAAACACCTCAACTACAAGCATACCTTGGTAGGGTTTGGCCATACAACATGGCCGAACCTTACCACTTTGATTTTGACCCTTCTTTCCTTTGAACATTTCATTCATATTTACAATCTTGCCACTTGCATAACCCTTGTTTAATTTTGCTTAATAACTAATGTCCATAACAAAACCACCTTAGTGGGGTTCGGCCATACAATATGGCCGAACTTCACCAACTTAATTTGGTCCTTTAATTCCTTCATACATCCATCTCCAATTACATTAAAAGTTAACCACTAAGTCCACCCAATAACCATTAGTGGGGTTCGGCCATACTACATGGCCGAACCTCACCCTATGGATTTTTATCCCTTGTTCCATCATCTATCATGGTTGATCACTTTAATACTAAATCCATAAATAACCATATGTGATTCTTAAATCAAAAGCATATAACAATTCAATATTTTCAAAACATATTCTTAATCCGATTATCCCATCAAAATAGTCCATGGGGTTCGGCCATACACATGGCCGAACTCTATGGTTCTCTTGACTCAATCATTCCATCATTTATATATAATTTAGGCTCAACACTTTAGCCATAATAACCATATGGTTCAGCCATCCAATGGCTGACCCAAAAAATTAAACTTAACTCCATTTAAAACACCTAAAAACCTCCATGACATTGTATGGTTTTTAACTCTCGCAAACCATAAAATTATCAAGTCCTTTCATGGGGTTCGGCCATCCCAAGTGGCCGAACCCTATGATCCATGTTTTACCCTTTTTTTTAAATAGCATAATCCATGATCTAAACCCTTGATAGATTCGGCCATACAATGGCCGGATCATATTCCCTTAACCAATTTATTTAACAAGGGTTTATAATGCACTTACCAATATTGCGACTCCTTCGGTTCTTTGACTACTTCTTGATCTTTACTCGGGCTTGTTCTCTCGTTCCTTTCTTAGTCATTCCTTCCTTCTCCTTTAGCCGAGACTGACCTTGTTGCAGTCCTTGAGGTAGTTCGGCTAAGGTATAGATTTGAGAGAGAGAGAAAAACTTGAGATGGAAAAATTACTTCAAGTACTTGACTTGAGAGGAACCGCCAAGAAAGGAAGAAAATGAGATTGATCTTCTTTCTTTTAGGTTGCTGGCCGGCCAAGATAGAGTGTGAGGGAGAGATAGCCATGAGGGATTATCTTCCCTATCTCTACATGAGATAGAATTCTCAAGACTCCAACGTGTATGCCATTTGAAATTTGAATATTTTTAAATGTAAAACTATCTCCATTATCTTTCCATGTGCATCCTTGTTTTGATTTTGAAATAATCCAAACCATCTCCATTATCTCTCCAACGTGTGCCTTTGAAATAAAACAATACTCCTCCTTTTGTTTGAATTTGAAAATTAAACCAACACTCCTCCATCTTCTCCAACATGTGTCATTGTTTTAAATTTGAATTAAACATAACTCCTCCATCTTTTCCAACGCGTATCATTGTTTTAAATTTGAATTAAACATAACTCCTCCATCTTCTCCAATGTGTATCTTCGTTTTAAATTTGAATTAAACATATCTTCTCCATCTCACTTGTTTGAATTTCAAATATAAAACCGTCCACCCCATTTATTTTGTATTTGAATTTTAAACCACCTTCATCTCTCCAATGTTTAAATTTTGAAACAAACCAACCTCCTCCCCAATGTGTATCCTTACCTTTGTTTTGAATTTGAATTGATCATAACTCCTCCATCTCATCTGAATTTGAAATAAAAACCATCCAACCCATTATTTGAATTTAAATTCAAAATACAAACCGTCATTCCCATTGTTTGAATTTAAATTTAAAATGCAAACCGTCCAACTCAACTCATTTAATTTAACTCAATTCACTTGGTGGTCAACCAAGTCAAACACGACCCATTGGGTCCCAATTGGACATTTTGACCCAATTAACAACTTTGAGCCAATTGAATACATCTTACCTAATTATTCCAATTGCCACCATATCCACAATCCGCTAGGTCTTAATTGGGCAATTGACCCAATCCTTTACCCATCTAGGGTCCATATCCATTAATTCACACTTTCAATGGCAATTTCATTAAATATTAATAACATGAAATTCCAAAGTGTTACAGGCCGGCCAGCAACCTAAAAGAAAGAAGATCAAACATTTGGAGAATTTTATCTCATTTTCTCCCTCTCTTGGCCGTTTCTCTCAAGTTAAGGACTTGGAGTATTTTTCCATCTCAAGTTTTTCTCTCTCTCTCTCAAATCTATACCTTAGCCGAACCACCTCAAGGACTGCAGCAAGGTCAGTCTCAGCTAAAGGACAATGAAGAAGGAGAGGCTAAGGAAGTAAAGGATCAAGAAGGAGTGCAGGAACCGGAGGAATCGCGGTATTGGTAAGTGCTCAATAAACACTTGTTAAATAAAATGGTTAAGGAAGCATGATCCGGCCATTGTATGGCCGAACCTATCAAGGGTTAAAATCATGGCTAATGATGTTTAAAAAGGGAAGAACATGGATCATAGGGTTCGGCCACTTTGTATGGCTGAACCCCATGAAAAGATATTGGTTTAATTTTATTGGATTTGAAGAAAAGAAATCATAAGTGTAGGTGTTTGGTTTTATTTAAAAGGATTTAAATGGATGGAAGATAGATGAAGGGACAAATGATATGTTAAATGGATGGTTATCATAGATTTCTAAAGGGACTAAATGGAGGTATGAATGGGAAACATCAAAAGATCAAACTATATTTGTATGTTACAATTTGAAGGAAAATAAAGAACCATAGGGTTCGGCCATGTTGTATGGCCGAACCCCATGGAGGGTTATTGATGTTTTACAAAAGTTTAAAATGTATGGAAAGTGATGGACTTGGATGTATTTTGTTTATCAAAAAGAATGGAAAAGAGGAGCACCAAAACCAAAATGGTGAGGTTCGTCCATGTTGTATGGCCGAACCCCACCAAGGTATATTTAGTAGATTGAGGTTTTAAATGAGTTATTTGGATGGTATTGGTTAAATAAAAAGGTAGATCAAATTCAAGTGGGTGAGGTTCGGCCATGGTGTATGGCCGAACTCCACAAGGTGGTTTTTGGACTTAGATTTAATTGGAAATCAAATGGATATTTTCTTGACTTGTTGTTACATAAACAAGGTAACGGGACTTCTTGAACGGTGCGCAATCGTGAACGCAGTGACGGTTTAAGAAGAGCTGATATTTTTAAGTGACTTTTGTGTAGGTTTCCTACCTCTTTGTAACCATGTTTTATACTTGCTGTTTTTGTGTTGATTTTTATGAGATATGTGTTAAATTATTATGTTTCAAAGAGGATTTGGAATGCTAAGATTTATTTACAAATGACATGTATTCATTGACATCACATGAATGGCATGGGGTGATGGTTATGTAACCGGAGGGTCCACACTCCATCGGGGCGACCGAAAAACCTATGTGGTGGTACTTTGATGATGAGAATCCCATCAAGAGGAAACCGGAGGGTCCACATTCCGTCGGGGCGTCCGAACAACCTATGTGGTGGTACCTTGATGATGAGAATCCCATCAAGAGGAGGCTATATATACTTGTGATGGGTGGGACTCATTACATTTGCATACATACATAGCATTGTTTTTGTAAGATTTTGATGATCATGTATTATTATGTTATATGCGTATTTTATACTAACCTTGTGGTAGCCCTAATCGGAACACCTACTGGGCGCGTTGTTCTAATGCCCTATTTCTATCCTTAGTGGATGACACAAGAAAGGGAAAGGTCGAGGATCGGGAAGGAAACCAAGCATAGGAGCATGGGCATTGAATGGATTTATTTATGGATAATTTGTTTAAGTTTACATGGACATGTAATTTTGAGTAGTTAGATGTTGGCATGTAATAACTTAGTTAATATTTGCTATGGTTTGGATTGGTTTGAATGAATGTTTAGTTTAAGGTAATTTTGGATATATGACTTGTACTTTGCTATCTAAGATAGAGTAGACTTAGGTTCTATTATAATCCGCAGTTAGATTAAGTAATATTCCGCAAAGATTATACTTTACTATGTGAGAACCATTCTCATGGACTTAGTCCATGCTCACATAAGTTTGGCCAGTTAACGGGCGGACTTTAGAAGTCCGGACTTAACTCGCGTCGTGACACTCCTCTCTTATCACTTGTTTATTCATTTAAAAAAAAAATGGACTTTGATTTAGAGTGAAAAAGGGCGGGGTGTTACACAAACACATAGGTCCATTCATTTATTTAAACATATTAGGTCCATACATGACCCCTAAAAAAATACCTTAACCAATTAAGTCCCTAAAGAACCTCATGGGGCTCGGCCATACACCATGGCTGAACCCATGATCCTCCATTTTGGCCTTTAATTACTCTTTCGCCATTATTAGAAAATTCCATAATTAGCAAGTCCATAATTAGAGACTTACCAATTTAATCTCCACTTTCCTTAATTAGAACTTCCCATTTTAATTTCCACTTTCCTTAATTAGGACTTCCCATTTTAACTTCCACTTTCCTTAATTAGGACTTCCCATTTTAATTTCCACTTTCTTTAATTAGGACTTCCCATTTTAATTTCCACCTTCCATAATTAAAAATATTCTAATTTAATCTCCAACTTCTAAACTTAGAAACTTACTAATTTAATAACCATTCTCCATATTTAGAAGGTTTCCATAATTAAACTCCTCCTTCCATTATTAGAAGGTTTCCATAATTCAAAGTTTTCTAAATTTAGCACCCAACTTCCATAATTAGGGACTTTCCAATTTAGTCTCTACCTTCCAAAAATTAGATAGTTTCCTAACGTAGAAACCATCTTTCCATAATTGGATTGCTTCCAAATTTAGCAACTTCCAATTAATCCAAGGTCCATCATTAGATATTTTCTAATCTAGTAACATCCTTGCTAAATTAAAATCTATACTTTGATTACTTCCTAAAATAATAATCCTCTTCCAACTCCATGGGGTTCGGCCATACACCATGGCCGAACCCTATGGTTTAAGGTCCTCTCTTTTGAAAACTAATCAATGATCTTCCATTTAATCCCTTCAAAATCACATATCATTTACATCAACCTCTTATTTAACAATTAACCAAACACCTTCCATGGGGTTCGACCATACACCTTTGTCGAACCCTATGGTTCTTCTTATTCCATTTATTCCCTTCAAACTTCATTTAAAAATTATACAACACCTTCCATTGAGCCATTCATTAAACCATATCTTTCCATGGTTTCTAATCCATATAAATAACCCAAAGTTCCTCCATTAAAATAACCAACATCCTTCATGGCTTTTTAATCCTCAAACCCATGAATTAAAACATGTCTAAGAAACTTCAAATCTGTAAAAATATTTGCTGGGGTTCGGCCACACACCATGGCTAAACCTCACCCCTTTCTTTTCTATTTAAAATTATTAAAACCATCTCCCAATCTTCTTCCATGGGGTTCGGCCATACCCCATGGCCGAACCCTATGGTTCCTTATCTTAAATAAACAAAAATCATAAGATCACTTACCGGTTCCGCGACTCCTTCGGTTTTCCCTTGCTTGGTCTTTCTCTTCTAATCTTCTTCTCTTTCTTGATCTTTCCCTTTGCTGGCCACCCCTTTTCTTCCTCTTATTTTTTGGCGTGAATGTGGATTGAGATAGAGAGAAAATTCAGCTAAAGTGGTAATGCCATGCGCCCCTCTCCATGTATCTTTTTATAAGCTCTCCTTAGTCCCATATTTAAAAGGTACTTAAAATAAACAATGCCCCCTTAGGCCGTGTGCTCCTTGTGTTTTTTTCTTATTTAATAAAAACTCAAATCAGCCAATGCTTAGAATATAAATGCCGTGAGCCCTTGTGTGTTGCCTCTTTTAAATTCTTCACTTAATCAAGAATAGAAAGTGCCATGCGCCCCATGTTTGCCTCAGTCCCCATTGCTGTGTGCACTATCCTTTAAATTAGCCATTGTTAATTAATTCTTCCATTGGTTCCTAACTTTGAAGATCTCTTAAGATAGCTAACCCCCTTTTTTAAAATATGTTAGCACATGCGCATATCTTAAAACATGCAATGTCATACACGGCCATGCAACTTCTTTATTTAATCTTAAATATCTTATTAAGATATTCTAGCATATCACATGGATATGAATATCAATATTCTGCCATGAACAAATATCCTATATCCCTTTATGCGACCATGTATATATTCCATTTCCTAAAATCTCTTCCATGAAAATACATCCACACGGCCACAGTAATCTTCATTTAATTTTTGACATAATGCATAATCTTTTAATTCAACCCCAATTAAATTTATTTGAAACCATTTATCAAAATCGTTGGTCTTAATTGGGCAAAGACCCAACATTTTACCCATCTTAGATCCATATCTAAAATTCATAATTTAAATGGGTAATTTCCGTAAATATTTATAACTTGAAAATCTGAGATGTTACAATACAACCCTCTTTTTAAAAGTTTCGTCTCGAAAATCGAGTGAAGTAGGGTTTCAAATATTTACATAACTAGCTCAAGATGAGCTGTCCTCATTTCCTTCTCGAGTTCGTTTATGGCTTCCTCAATGCCATGTCGATCCCATACCACCTTTGACAAACTGGATCGCTCGGTTCCGTAATACCTTTTGTTCTATGTTGTCCTCTCAGACTGCCCATTAGTCTGTGGATGGAATACTGCACTAGTCAATAAATCTGTTCCCATGGCCGCCTGCATGCTCTGCCATACTCTACTGGTAAATCGACAATCTTTGTCGAACACGATAGTCCAAGGAATACCATAAAATCTGGTGATATCCTTAATATACCGCCGACCTAAAGTTTCAGATGAGTCTGCCATCTTGATGGGAATGAAATGTATAGACTTGGTCAGTCGGTCTATCACGACCCATATCATATCGTTGCCCTTGGATGATCTTGGCAACCCTGTTACAAAAATCCATGAAAATGTGTTCCCATTTCCATTCCGGCACTAGTAAGGGTTTGAGTAACCCTGGTGGCTTCTGATGTTCCGTCTTGACCTGCTAACATGTTAAGCAATGAGCCACAAATTCTGTCACATCCTTTTTGAGTCCGTGCCACTGGTAATGTCTTTTCAGGTAGTGCTACATCTTGGTGATTTCCGAATGAAAAAAGAGTTTGGTTTGATGTGCCTCAACCAGTAACTCTTTTTCTACAGCTCTTTAGTACATATACCCTTCCTCGGAATACAAGACCATGTCCCGGTCTTAACTCCCATTCCGGTATGCCTTCACCAATAACATCTTGGCCCATATCTCTTCCTCTTCTGGGTATATCCGTTGTTCCTGTTCAATCTTGTCAAGTACCACTCAATTATATAAAAAATCACTCATATCAACCTATGAGTTTCATTCTCGTAAAATTTACTCTGTCTCATGTTATCTCTTTTCCTCGTGAACCCATTTATAATTCCTATGTAAATCAATATACTCTGTTTCACTTTACCTGCTACCAAAATATTTTCCATACATACTCGCTCAATACGTTCATTCGTCTATTCTCTATGTGAGGTAGCCTGCCAATACAAGCCTAAGCTCAAGTCCTTTGCTGATTCCATTTAACAAGGTTTCCAGATTCACCCTCCTGGAATTCCATCGGCCATCTACAGAGTCAGCTAGCTAGACTAACTCAGCAGTCACCCATAGCTTCCCATTCGAGCTTCACTAGCCTCTTAACCTTTCCCTTAGTACATCTCCAAATGTAAACATATCTTCATCTGTTCATAAGTCACCATGTGACTAACACCTTTTATTCAAAACTTCTATGATAGCGAGTATTTTTCCATATTAACTTTCCTATGATATAAGTCGTAATACGACTAACACCTTTTCCTTACACGTGTGACGTAATTCGAAAACACGTCCCAATCATTAGGTCTATATGTTATCTATGAGACCAACAAGTCCATCATACTACCGACATGTCTACTATGGCACCGATATCTGACATTAATCCAAACCACCACGGGAATCACCATCCGCTGTTATACACATCCATCCCTGGTACTACTCTATTAATGAGTATCATCTATCCATGATTAAAAATCATCCATGAATATAACCCCCCTCTGGGTGTAATCCATTCATGGGCATAACTAATCCGTCCTTGATCATAATTAATCCAGGTCACATCCTCTACCATGAGATATTTTATCCATAAAAACAACACTCGAGTGAGTCACTACCCGACTGTGGCAACCATATCAAATCACAAATATACCCCGACCCCTAGCAAGACTTAGGGCCCATGATTTACTAAGCGGAAGACCCACGTCCAACGTGATCATGTCTACCTCGCCCTGCATCCCTTCACCCCAAGGGTGATTCAGTCAAGCTCTAAGGCGATCGAACTGCGTCTAACGAAACTAGTACCACCCCCACGGGGTAAAATAGTACCTAACTCTGCGCATCCACGCACGTCAATTGTGCAAAACAGCCGTGAGAGGGTCCTCCAGCGCGTAGCATGCGAGGGACCCACTCCTCAACGGTAACCCTACGGGACCAAGTCTCCGTAATTCATATCGAGGTTCCCACAGTCTCATAACTACTCTATGCCATACTCATAAAATCTATATACTTATCTTATCAATATCCTGTGAGGAACGTACCCATACCACATCTCAATAAACTCAAGTGACCTTGTCACATGCATCTCAGTGCCAAAATCCTCATAAACTCTTAAATTGCATAACTTTATTGAAATTTATTTGAATTCTCATCAGGTTACAAGGGTTGGTAGGGTTAGAACAAACCCTCGAAAACGTACCCACAACCCTTACAAAATCTTTCCCTTTTCCCAGACATTTCCTTACCCTTTCTTAGCCTAATCTTCCGTAGAAGACCCTGCATCATCACCAAAATCGAAGAAGTTGTTAGGGCAAGTCGTCGACGTGTGCCCCAACACTCCACAAGTCAAACAAGGTATTATTCTTGGTCCCCCAATGTATGGACAGTTAGTCCTCTCCTTTCCTTTCCCGTGAAGTCCACAAATAGGGCAAATAACATCAATAGGGTGGGGACAATAAGTACAGTTGTGCCCCTCTTGATTGCATAATTCGTACATATAATCTATCCACTCATCCGAAGTTGGAGTAACCGGAGTATACTCCGGCGAGCCTATCTCCCCTACGGATTCTTCTAAGTTTGGGACATCTTCCTCGTCCTCTTCGGGTACAAACGCTGGATCAACCCCAATGTTGTACTCGGGCGATTCTACTTCCATGTCCTGACTAATTTTAACTTCATTGTTGAAATTTGGTATGCTGGAATCATTGGAAGAAACCAAATCTATTGGACAGCTAGGTGTCCCTCTGTCCCACAACTCTGTATACTCTGTGTTGCCTGACATATCTGTATCACAACAACCGAAGAATGTCAATGCCAATATCAGTTCTAATCAAACTAAGTCTTTGTTTGGGGAATTTATCTATGTATCACATAATGTCACTTGTTTGGGGAAAAATTGCCAAATAAACAACTTGTCTTTCTTGTCCTTGGGGAAAAATTTCCAAATAAGCACTCTTTGATTTTTCTTTGCTTTCGGGAAATATATCCTACTTTGCTATGTTGGATAATTCCGATTATTTTCACTATACTTCCTTTGCTATCATCATTCTGAGTCTAACGAAGTAATTAATGCACGAGAACTGGATTAATTTACTTCGAAAGATTCAGTGTTTCGGGTTCGCTCTGATACCAACTGTAAACGCCCTGCCCGTTTTCACTCGTTTTTTCTCATAAATTCAGAGTCTATTTTTTTGTTTATAACAAAGTAGAGTGATAGAGCGCGGGACGTCACGACGCAAGCTAAGTCCGAACTTCCAAAGTCCGACCCTTAACTGGCCAACCCTATGTGTGCATGGACTCAGTCCACTAAAATGGTTCACACAAAGCAATATCAACACGCAGAATAAAAATCATAACATGCGGAATAATAACATGCAAATTGTGGAATCCACAATAGAACCAAGTTCTACTCCATTCAGATAGCAAAGTATGTCAAGTCTTTAATCATCATTATCATAACATAATTATTCAGTAAAATATCCAACTATAGCAAATTCATCTAAGTTATTACATCCGAATTCTAGATGCTCAAAATACAAGCCCATGAGTATCATTAACAAAATATAAACTATCATCCTCCAATCTCCTACGCCTGGCCCGTTACGCGTTCATCGTTTCCCTGATTTCCTATGTCATCAACTAGGGTAGAAGTAGGGCATTAGTACAACGCGCCCAGTAGGTATTCCAATTAGGGTTAACACATGGGTTAGTACCAAAAATTTAGATATAATAAATATATCAAAACCAGTATAATAAATCATACCATACTTACAAAACATTGTATCCAAAACAGTGTATGATAATAGAGATCCAATCATACCGATAAAAAATCAGAAACCTTGCATGATAATAAAGATTATAATCATGCCGATTCAATGCCATGCCATGCCATGCTATCATATGCAATGAATCCCACCCATCACAAAACATAGGGTATACTCTTGATGGAATTCTCCTCATCAAAGTATCTTCCTGGTGGAATGCTCGTCACCAAGGTCTTCTCTTTTGATGGAATTCTTCTCATCAAGGTATTCCCCACAGTTGCTTTACGGACATTCCGACGGAGTGTGGGCTCCTGTTACTTAGCATTTTCTTGATGGAATTCTCATCATCAAAGTATCCCCTGATGGAATGCTCATCAAGTCTTCATACATAGTATCCTCTTGATGGGATTCTCATCATCAAGGTAACCCCCACTAGTGCTTTACGGACGTCCCGACGGAGTGTGGGTCCTCGGTTACCTGTCATCCCTCCCATGCCATGCATGAGATGCAAATACCACATGCTATGCAATTATACAAAATCATAGCATTTAAAAGCTCATATTTAAAATACATGCTATTTTATCAAATAAACATAGCATATAAAATCACCATTTGAAGCATATCCTTTGCAATATAAATTTATTAAATCAAGATAAAAACAATGTACATAAACCCATGGTTTCAAAGAAGTGGAATCCTACCAAAGACCGCTAACGTATCCTTGCGTCTTTCGTCCGGTAACTGCTCACGATCGTAGACACCTTGTGAGGTTCCGTTACCTTATAATATAACAATCAATCAAAACCAAGTCCCACTTGATTCACAATATTTTTCAGTCCATAAACCAATCCCATGGTTTATCATTTTCAGCCCATATTACCAAATTGCCATTGGTCTAATATTTAATTAACAATTCAATCATTTAATCCAACATACGTAACCCTATGTTCATCAAAACAATCCCCATGGGGTTTGGCGCCACACCATGGCCAAACCCATGGTCCCTTATTTTTTACCATAATTACAACAATGCCATCCATGGCTAACATAACCCATGACCTTCACATTTATTTACCAAATTGCCATTGGTCTAACCTTCCATTTTAGCAAGTATTTACAACCTTGCCATTGGTCTAATCATAACCAAAACATTCCTCTTGTTTAGGTTAGAAACATAGATTCATAAACATCTAAGTTCACCAAATAATTCCCATGGGGTTCGGCCATACACCATGGCCGAACCCATGGTCTAGCACTTTCACTCTTATTTACCACTTTGCCATTGCCTCCAACTATAACACCCCGCCCTTTTTCGGTCGTTTCTTCCCGTAAATTAGAGTCTATTTTTTTTTATAACAGAGTAGAGTGATAGAGCGCGGGACGTCACGACGCGAGCTATGTCCGAACTTCCAAAGTCCGACCCTTAACTAGCCAACCCTATCTGTGCATGGACTAAGTCCACGAAAATGGTTCACACATAGCAATATCAACATGCGGAATAAAAATCATAACATGCGGAATCATAACATCCAAATTGCAGAATCATAATAGAACCAAGTTCTATTCCATTCAGATAGTAAAGTACGTCAAGTCCTTAATCGTTATTAAAATGTCATAATCATCAAACTAAACATCCAACCATCTAAGTTATTACAATCCGAAACTAGTTACTCAATTACAAGTCCATATGTAACTTTATTCAAAACATATAAAATAAATCATCCAAGCTCCTAAGCCTGGCCCGTCTTGCTTTCCTCGTTCCCTTGATTACCTGTATCATCAACTAGGGTAGAAGTAGGGCGTTAAAACAACGCACCTAGTAGGTATTCCAATTACAGCTAACACATGGCTAGTACAAAACATATATAATAATATAGTGATGTCAAAACCATATAAAATCCATGCCATGCAATGATGACAAATGCAATGAGTCCCACCCATCACATGTACATAAATGTACCCACCACATAGGTCTTCCGGACGCCACGGCGGAGTGTGGACCCTCCAGAATCTTCTTGATGGAAATCACATCAAGGTACCGCACATAGGTTTTTCGGATGCCCCGACGGAGCGTGACCCCTCTGGTTACCAATCCTCCACCCCATGCCATGCATGAGATGCCAATGAAACGCATGCTATTTTATAACATAAACATAGCATTAAAAAATCATATTTAAAACACATCCTCTTTCCTCATATAAACATAACATATAAAATCAACCTTTGAAATATAATCAATACATGTTATTTACACAATGAAGCTTAGCATCTGAAATTCAATAATAAAGCATATCCTTTGAAACATATTTTCATCAAACATAAGATAAAACAAGTGTAATACCTCGGAGTTTCAAATTATTATTTTATATGAAAATTATCCATTTTTCTTGTGAATTTCTGATTGGATTTTATATGGATAAGGAATTGGGCCATGACCCAATTAGGACCCAATTAAATTGTGGCATTGGTTTTATCAAAAATAAAAGAAATGGTGCATGGCCGATTATTGGATTTGAATATCCAAGGAGATGTTCAAAATCAAATAAAGATTATGCATGGCCGAATTTTAGATAATGAATATCTACATTATGCGCATGGGATATTTTAAATAGGGTATGCAAATAATCTTAAACTAATTAAAAAGAAATGTACACGGCAATGGACATGGGTTATCTTAGACATATTCTAAGTTAAGCAAGCAATTGCTAAATTGAGCAAGGGAGGTCGGCCATCACATAAAAAAGGAAAGGTGCACACGGCATGGGCTAAATAAGTCTTAGCCGTGTGGGTAAATATTAAAAGGGAAAGACAAGGGGTGCATGGCCTAAGGGGTTGGCTATCTTAAGCATTTTTTCTAAATTTGGATCAAGGAAAGACTATAAAAAGAGAGAAGGACTAGGGGCACACGGTTTTACCACCTTAGCTGAATTTTATTTCCTTTCTCCCAATTGTCATTCTCGCCAAGATCAAGAGCAAGGAGCAGAAGAAAAAGGCAGCAACAAGAAGGTGTTCTTGGTTGGAGAAAAATTAAGAAGAAAGGAGAAAGATTAAAAGAGCCCGGAATCGGAAAAGGTTAGTATCTAATTGATTGAATAATTTTTATGAAACCAAAGAACCATAGGGTTCGGCCATGGTGTTTGGCCCAACCCCATGGAAGAAGTATGGAGAAAGATTGGAGATGATTTGATGATCTTAAATGGAGAGAAAGAACCATAGGGTTCGGCCATAGTGCATGGCCGAACCCCATGGAAACATTTGAATTATTTGTTGTTTTTTAAGAATGAAAACCATGGAGATTGTTAAATAATGTTTGTGTAAATGATATGTGAATTTGAATGGACTAAATGGAAGATCCATGATCGATTAATGGAGACATGGATAGGGATGTGGGTCGGCCATGGCATGGCCGAACCATGATGTAATTATGGCTAAGTTGTTGGATCTAAAGTAATGAAAGGAAGGGATGAGGTTCGTCCATGGTGTATGGCCAAACCCCACCAAACATTTTTATGGATGGGTGTTTGATTGTATGAATCTAAACTTATGGTCAAAGATCATGAACCATAGGGTTCGGCCATGGTGTATGGCCGAACCCCATGGGGTAATTTTGGAATGGTGGATGGATTTGGAATGGAGATTAAATAGGAAACTATCTAATTAAGGGAAGGGGCTGCTAAACTTAGAAAGCTCCCATTTATGGAAGGAGTTCCTAAAAGTAGAAAGCTTCTAATTTTGGAAAGAAGGTTGCTAAATTTAGAAAGCTTCCATGTATGGAAGGGGTAGCTAAATTGGAAAGCACTTCAATTTTGGAAAGGAGTTTTCTAATCTTAGAAAGTTTCCAATTATGGAAGGTAGTTGCTAATTATGGAAACCCTCCATTTATGGAAAGTTGGAATTTAATTATGGAAACCCTCCATTTATGGAAAGTTGGAGTTTAATTATGGAAACCTTCCAATTATGGAAGGGTGGAGATTGTTTAAGGAAATTTAGGCATCACATGGCCGAACCCCATGAATCAAATTATGGTTTATGTTTAATGATGCAAGGATCGGATTATTGGTTAATTTTAAGGAGTGGCAAAGTTGTAAATAAAGGTTGAATTGGAGGATCATGGTTCAGCCATGGTGTATGGCTGAACCCCATGAAGCTTATTTTATGGACCTATGATGATTTGTGCATCAGATATTAACTTAGACAACTGTTTTAATGATGGAAAAGATGGGACTATGGAATAATAGCCAAGGATGGCATTTTTGTAATTATGTGAAAAATATGGAACATTAGGTTCGGCCATAGTTTATGGCCGAACCCCATGAATTATTTTATGGGATTATGTGCTTTGGAAGTATGAATAATTATCTGAAATCTAAGCAAGAAAGAAGTCTATGGTTAGGCTCAATGGCATTATTGTAATTATGGACAAAAATGGTAGACCATGGGTTTCGGCCATGGTGTATGGCCGAACCCCATGGGGTTTTATTATGGACTTAGAACTTTGTAAATCAAGTGGGACTTGGTGTTGATTTATAGTCATATTATAAGGTAATGAGGCCTCGCAAGGTGTTTACGATCGTGAGCGGTTACCGGACGAAAGACGCAAAGACACGTAACAGTCTTTGGTAGGATTCCACCTTTTTGAAACCATGGGCTTATGTACATTGTTTTTACCTTATTTATGATGTTTTATGATGCAAAATTATATGTTTCAAATATGTGATTTTAAATGCTATGATTTGTTTTATTGCATAGCATGTTGGCATTGCATCTCATGCATGGCATAAGAGGGATGACAGGTAACCGGAGCCCACACTCCGTCGGGAAGTCCGTAAGGCAACTGTGGGGCCTCCCTTGGTGATGAGAATCCCACCAGAAGGATTACCTTGATGAGGAGACTTCCATCAAGAGGATATTGTGTAACCGGAGCCCACACTCCGTCGGGATGTCCGCAAGGCAACTATGGGGCATACTTTGATGAGGAGAATTCCATCAGGTGGATACCATGTGTTTGCGATGGGTGGGACTCATTGCATATGATAGCATGGCATGGCATTGATTCAGCATGATTATGATTTTATTATCATGCAAGGTTTTGGTTTTATCGGTATGATTGGAACTCTATTATTATGCCCTGTTTTGGATTCAATGTTTTTATGAGTATGTTATGATTTATTAACTCTGATTTTGATATATATTATATCTGGATTGTTTGGTACTAGCCCCTGTATTAGCCCATAACTGGAATACCTACTAGGCGCGTCGTTCTAACTGTAATACCCCAGTTTTCCAATTTATTATTTTATATGAAAGTTATCCAATTTAATTGATGAATATGAGATATGGATCTTAATCCAAAATTATGCATGGCCGAATTTCAAAATCTATGTTTATGCGCATGTGATAATTTTAAATAGGGTATGTAAATAATCTTAAACTAATTAAAAAAGAGGGTACACGGTATTGCTATATGTATTTTAGCATTGGCCAATTGGAAGGTCTTAAATTAAGAAAGGGAAAGTCGGCTATGGCTAATTAAAGAGGGAAAGTCGGCATGGTTAAATAAGGAAGGTTTGACATATATTCAGTATTTTGGTTATAAATTTCCATTCCAATGTTCAATTGCTTTGATTCTTTATGCTTTGGAAAGAAGACTCCAAGGGCTACAACTTTGTAGTTTACCACGTTTTCTGATTCGAAAGTTAACAAGGTCAAAACTGAGCTACAATATGGTATATGTGTAAAAACGGGGAACACAAGGGGCGCATGGCTAAGGGTTGTATATCTTAAGAACTTTCTAATGTGGGATTAAAAAAGGCTGTAAAAGAGGAGAGATCAAGAGGGATACACGGTTTTGACATCCTTTATTGTTGAGTTTATTCCTCTTTCTCCCTCTCTCAAATTATCATTCTCTTCCACACGTCAAGAGCAAGGAGAAAGGAGAAGAAGATTGGAAGAGAAAGATCAAGCAAGGAGAGAACAAGAAATCAATCGGAAAGAGTTTAGTATCCTAATGGTATAGGTTTATTTTTGAAATAAAAAGAACCATAAGGTTCGGCCATGGTGTTTGTAACACCCCGCCCTTTTCACTCTAAATTTTCAGAGTTTATTTTTTTTTTATAATAATAATCAATAAGTGATCGGGGCGGAATGTCACGACGCGAGTTAAGTTCGGATCTCTAAATCCGACCCTTAACTGGCCAAGCCCATGTGCGTATGAACTAAGTCCATAAAACTGATCCGCACATGGTACATATTTACTTAGCGGAATTAACTTAGTCTAGATCTAACTGAGGTTATAATAGAACCTATGATTAATCCAATTTCCATTTTTAGATAGCAAAGTACCTTATTTATTTTCCAAAATCACTAACCGATCTTAACTAATCGTTTAATCCAAACATCCAACGTAAAACAAACCATAGCATCTAATTAACTACATTATTACATGCCAACATCTAATTTAACAAATTACATTGTTCCAAATAAATCATCCATAAATAATCCATTCATAGTCCATTGCAATCATTCAAATCGCCCAAGTTTTCGTACTTGGTCCTCTTCTCCAATCACGTTCTTTCCTTTCCCTGCATCATCCACTAAAGATATAGATAGGGCGTTAGATCAACGCGCCCAGTAGTGTTTCCGAATAGGGCTACCACATGGTTAGTCAAAATCATGCAAATAGTATAATAGTTATGCAAGTGTGACAAATTCTATAAAAAATATGCTATGTATGAAATGAACATGTAATGAGTCCCACCCATCACCATTCAACATAGCCATCACTTGACGGGATTCTCATCGTCAAGGTAACCCACAGTGGTCTTTCGGACGCCCCGACGGAGTGTGGCCTCCGGATTCCTCCTGATGGGATTCTCATCATCAGGGTACCCCACAATGGTCTTTCGGACGCCCCGACGGAGTGTGGCCTCCGGTTACTTCCCCATCATCCCATGCTATGCATGAGATGCCTATGCAAACATGCCATTTGTAAATATAACATTTGATTCAAATAACTTATTCAAATAAACATAAAACAGCGAATAAGTTGGGTGGTTACAACAAGGTAGGAAACCTACAGTAGTTTACTTTGTTCGATCCTTCCTTTGGACCGTCTTCCGATCACGTCTCGCTCACCGTTCTAAAAATCCGAATACCCTATATACATGGCAGCAACTTAATCATTTATCCACCTAATTTCCAGCAAAGCTTTATGTTCCAAGAATCACCTAGTGGGGTTCGGCCAAAGCCATAGCCGAATCTCATCCATTAACACATTGGTCATTCATTTATTTAATTAAAACCTATCTAATTACCCAAACTTCTAAACGAACCTTAGTAGGGTTCGGCCATACATTATGGCTGAACCTTACCACTTTGGTTTTAGCCCATTTATCCCATCATATGATCATTTTATTTTTGATCATTTCAGCCATAATTACAATTATGCCATTGAGACCAACCTTTGCTTTATATTAACTAACTTTCATCACCATACATAAAACCATCTTTAGTGGGGTGCAGCCATACACATGGCTGAACCTCATCACCTAATTTGATCCTTCTTTAACCCTCCATATACTCATATAAAATCAACAATTATGTCCCACAATCATCATTAGTGGGGTTCGGCCATACACATGGCCGAACCTCACCAATGTGATTTTATACTCCATTTCCATCATTCATATTGGCCAATTACCTACCCATACTAACTCCATAAACAACATATATTATTCTTAAATTAAAGCATATAAATAATACCTAATGTTCATCATAAACTTAACCCAATTATTCCACAAAACAGTCCATGGATCTTCATGGTTTCCATGGTTTCCATGGAGTTCTCAACATGAAAACCCACACCGTTTTACATGGGGTTCGGCCCTCCATCATGGCTGAACCCAATGATTACATTTACTGTTTTTAAACCTTAATTAACCAGGTAATAACTGTATATCTAAATCAGGTTTTTAACCTTCAAAACAATCCTCCAAAATTAGCCCAATTTCATAGGGTTCGGCCATGTATATTGGCCGAACACCATGAGATTAATTTTGAACCTTTAGTCCTTCATCTTAAGTCTGAAACCAGTACCCAAATCCATGTTTTTAAACCATTGTAAAACATGTACTTACATCTTAAATTAATAACCCAAAACAGTCCATCAACTTCATGGTTTATTTGTTCCAAACACATCCAAAACAAACCATTATTTGCATGGGGTTCGGTCCTCCATGGTGGCCGAACCCTATGTCCTTTGGTTTTGAGTTTCTTAATTATTCATCTATGTCCAAAATAACTTCCTTATCTATGTTTTAACCTTTTTAAAATACACACTTAAAATCATCTAAAAACAGTCCCAAAATTGTAAGGTTTTAATTTCCAAAAACCATCTAAATAAATCCAACATTTCCATGGGGTTTGGCCATCCAATGGGCCGAACCCTATGGTCCATCTTTTGATCTCATTCTTGTACTTCTAACCAACATTTAACCCTTGTTAGATTCAGCCATCAAATAGCCGGATCATATTTCTTAATTAAACAACATAGTTTATCGAACACCTACCGTTTCCGCGACTCCTCCACTTGATCTTTACTCCCGCTTGTTCCTTCCCTTTTTGCTGAACTTGTCTTGATGAAAAGGAATCAAACCAAGGACTGATTAACAACCAGCTACTGCTCTTAGTTCTTGGGAAAACAGAGAACGGCCAAGAGAAAGGGAGAGAGAGAGAAATGAGCACCCTTTGTTTAATCAAAAACCAGCCCAAGTTAAACTTTGTGTAACTCTCATTGCCTTTACCCTAATCTTTATGTTACTTGGGGGTTTCATCATGAGATGAAACCTCCCCATGTTCCCAACGTCCCTTGTAAATTGGACTTGTGTAACCCCCCCTTTTCTTAGGTTCTCACATGGGAGTTTCACTTTGAAATATAACCCCCATGTGTTACACCGTCCCTTGTTGTTGTCTCTCCATTTTTGGCTTATGTAACAGCCACCTCTCTTAAGTGTAACTCCACCAACAGCAGCTCCAATCAACCCCATTTGGCCCTCATTAACGTCCCATGTGGGAGTTCTATCATTGGAATAAAAACTCCCCACTTCCAAGTGTGAAAACACATTGATATTCCCATTGATTTATTACATAATTTGAATTTAAAATGCTGTAATCTTTTGTGTGTAACTCCTCCAATCAGCTACCTATTTTATTCTCCAACCTTGGAGTTACATGCATGAACCATCAATCCATGTATAGCTGTCTTTTGAAGACCAACCAATGCTCTCTAACCATTTCCAACGTGTAAAACACTTGCATTTGAAATCACACTCCCACCTCCAACATCTTCCATGTATATCTTTGTAATTATTTGCATCCTCCTTCATTCATGCATTTGTAACTCTCCAAGCCATCACTCTCTTATCTACATGGTAGCCGTTACATGCATGAATTGCTCATGCATGCAGCCAACGTCCCTTGCAACCTTTGTGACTTCAATAAGTAACTCCCATACAAAATGTAACTCCCATTTTTATTCATCACCTAAATGGGGGTTACATGCATGGTATTGTCTCCCCATGCACCAACGTTTTTCCTTGCTCAAAATTGGAATTTAAACCACTTCTCCTCCCATTCACACACTTCACTCACTTACATTAATAATACATATTCATTCAACTCATTTATTCAACTCACCCAAACTAAGTCACTCATTTAATTTAACTTAACTAATAAATTCAACTTAACTAAACCAACCATTCATTTCAACTCCAACCAAACTCAAGTAATTAATAAACTTAAATTTACTAAGCTTGAACTCAATCCATGGTTAATCATGCCATTCACACGACCCATTGGGTCCCATCTAGCCATTTTGACCCATTTATCAAAATCTGACCCAAATATGATTCTGGACCCGTTTAAATTTATCTTACCCATTTATTTGTTTTGTAAACCAACTATCATCCTTTGGGTCTCGATTGAGCCATTGACCCATTAAATTCCAATCAATTTTTATCACAATGGCAATTCCGTAAATATGAATATTTTCACATAAACTGATAACTTTGAAATTCCAGGGTGTTACAATACAATAATCTTTTTATAATTTTCGTCCCGAAAATCGAACGAAGTAGGATTTCAAAGTAAATCATACAAACAATTCAGGGTGAGATGCTCTCATCTCCGATTCTAATTCCCAAGTGGCTTCCTCAACACCATGTCGATCCCATACCACCTTGACGAACTGAATCGCTCGGTTACGCAACACCCTTTGCTCACTTTCCAATATTCCAACCGGCTTCTCGACATAAGTGACGTCGCTTTGCACATCTATATCTTGCACATTCAAAACATGAGATGGATCAGGGTTGTACTTCCTCAGCATAGATACATGGAATACATCATGTAGAGACGCCAATTGCGAAGGAAGTGCCAACTGATAGGCTACATCTCCCATCCTTCTGATAATTGAAAACGGTCCCACATATCTTGGCGACAATTTTCCTTTCTTCCCAAATCTCATGTGCCCTTTTCGTGGCGAGACCTTCAAGAATACCATGTCTCCCACTTCAAATTCGAGAAACCTCCTCCTTTTATCCGCATAGCTCTTTTGCCGACTCTGTGCGGTCAACAAATGTTGACGTATCAACTGGATCTGTGCAGTAGTTTCTGCAACCAACTCAGGTCCTATCAGTGCAGGTTCGCCGACCTCGGTCCAGCACACTGGTGACCTGCACGGTCTACCATACAAAGCTTCGAATGGTGCCATCTGGAGGCTTGCCTGGTAGCTATTGTTATAAGAAAATTCCACCAATGGCAAATGATCCTCCCATCCACCTTTGAAGTCTAGCATGCACGCCCTCAACATGTCCTCCAACGTTTGTATTGTTCTTTCCGATTGTCCATCGGTCTGTGGATGGAATGCTGTGCTAATAAGTAAATCGGTTCCCATGGCCGACTGCATGCTCTGCCATACCCTGCCGGTGAATCGGCCATCTCTATCAGACACTATAGTCTGTGGAATACCATGTAATCTGATGATATCTTTGATATATCTCCGACCCAATGTCTCTGATGAATCTGTCATCTTAATAGGAATAAAATGCGCGGACTTAGTCAATCGGTCTACCACAACCCATATAGCGTCATTGCCTTTCGATGACCTCGGCAACCCCGTCACAAAGTCCATGGAAATGTGCTCCCATTTCCATTCCGGCACTGCTAAGGGCTTGAGTAACCCTGGTGGCTTCTGATGTTCCGTCTTAACCTGCTGACAAGTTAAACAATGAGCCACATAGTCTGCAACATCCTTCTTGAGTCCATGCCACCAATAATGTCTTTTTAAATCATGATACATTTTTGTGCTACCCGGATGAATGGACAACTTGCTCTGATGTGCCTCTATCAATAATTCTTTTCTGCAGCTTCTTGGCACATATATTCTACCCCGGAACATAAGACCCTGTCCTGGTCGTAATTCCCAATCCGGTACAACCTCGCCATTAGACATCTTGGCCCATGTCTCAGCCATTTCCGGATCTGTTCGTTGCTCCTGTTCAATCTTTGTAACCATGTTGGATCGTATGATCAAATTGTACATACTCCCATGGTTTGTTATATATAGATTAAACTCACGAATGGAATTCAACATCTCCCATTCAGTCCTGATCAAACATGCCACTGATGCATGAGACATGCGGCTGAGAGCATCCGCCACTTTGTTGGCCTTTCCCGGATGATATCGGAGCGCAAATTCATAATCCGCCAGATATTCCATCCATCTGCGCTGCCTCAGGTTGAGCTCTTTCTGATCAAATAAATACTTCAAGCTCTTGTGATCTGAGAATACTTCAAACTTCTCCCCATATAGATAGTGTCTCCAGCTTTTGAGAGCAAAGACCACCGCAGCTAATTCCAGATCATGTGTGGGGTAGAGGCGTTCATGTATCTTTAGTTGTCTTGAACCATATGCCACCACCCGATTACGTTGCATGAGTGAACATCCCAGTCCCTCTCCTGATGCATCACATTGTACTTCATAACCTTTGCCCCTTTCTGGCAAAACTAGAATAGGAGCAGTTGTAAGTCTCTCTTTCAGCTCCTCAAATCTCTGATTGCACAGCTCTGACCATTCATATTTGACTCCTTTCTGCGTGAGTCGAGTCAATGGGGATGCAATTTTGGAGAAGTCCATGATAAACTTCCTATAATATCCAGCCAAACCCAGAAAACTACGGATTTCGGTGACATTCTTTGGTGCTTTCCACTCACTTACTGCTGCCACCTTAGCCGGATCAACGGCTATACCATCTGCTGTTATAACATGCCCTAAGAATTTGACCTCAGGTAGCCAAAATTCGCATTTGCTTGCTTTGGCATACAGCTGGTTCTGTCTCAAGGTGTTCAATACTATTCGAAGATGCTCAGCATGATCCTCCTGACTCTTGGAATAGATCAGGATATCGTCAATGAACACTATAACAAACCGATCCAAATATGGACGAAATATTCTGTTCATTAAGTCCATGAACACAGCCGGTGCGTTGGTAAGCCCAAATGGCATGACTACAAATTCAAATAGTCCATACCGTGTTCTGAAAGCTGTTTTCTCGATGTCTTCCTCTTTGACCCGGATTTGATGATAACCGGACATCAGATCAATCTTGGAAAAATGACTGGATCCCCTCAACTGATCGAATAAATCATCGATCCTGGGTAGAGGATACTTGTTCCGGACAGTTAGCTGATTTAACTTCCGGTAGTCCACACACATTCTAAGTGAACCATCCTTCTTTTTCACGAACAACACTGGAGCTCCCCATGACGATGTGCTGTTCCGAATGCAACCCAGTCTGAGTAATTCATCAAGCTGCTTCTTCAACTCGGACATTTCTGCCGGTGCCATCCGATAATGGGGTAGAGACACTGGTGAGGTACCAGGATATAGCTTGATCTCAAAATTGAGCTCCCTCATAGGCGGTATACCAGGAAGTTCTTTTGGAAAGACATCAACAAATTCTTTCACAATTGCTGGAAGTTCAGTGACTGGTGCTTTGTTGATGACAATATTGTTCAACACCAAATGATGCAACCCTTCCTGCAATCTGCTTTGCTTGTTGGCACGAACTATATACTGCTTTCCCTCGGGTGACCAAAATGTCACTCTTCGGCGATAACAATCAATATTGGCTTCATAACTAGCCAACCAGTCCATGCCAAATATAATATCGTACTCAGTCATGTCGAGTACCAAATAATTGAACTCAAATCTGAGTCCAGCGAGTTCTGTATTTATGGCCGTGCATATGAGTCCCAAAGACGTGTCTCCGACAGGGGATACTACTGTGAGTGTGGTGGACAGCTTTTGTACTAGTGTTCCAGTAGCAGTTATAAAGGATGCAGATATAAAAGAGTGCGATGCTCCAGAATCAAACAATGCATAAGCATAAGAACTATTGACAACGGCCATACCTTGAATCACAGAATGATCCACATCCTCAGGAGGTTCCAGAGCAAATAGTCGTCCAGATCCGGTAGGAGTAGGCGCCCGTCCCGCCTGATTATATGTCCTGCCTCCTCGGGAGTTAGCTGGCCTAGCTGGTGGACGGAAAGATCCTCTGGAATATGAGAGCCTATTGAGCTTTGGACAGTCTCTCTTGAAGTGACCCGGCTGGTTACAGTGAAAACAGTTGTTCACCCCTTTGAATGACTGGGTGACTGATGCAGATGGGGAGGGCTGGTTGGGACGAAAGCTCCCCGCGGACCCAGTAGATGGTGAGGGTCTACTGAAGTTCGGACGGAACCTCTTGTTGGGCTGAAACCCACCCCTCCCACTTGGAGCTCGACGATTGTCAAATCGTACTGTTGCATTCACCTCCTTTTCTGCTATTGTGGCCTTGCTGACCACCTCAGCCAATGTGGTGCACTTAAATATGGTCACTTTGGCCCTGATGTTCGGCCGTAGACCCCTCTCAAACTTTCTTGCTTTACGAAGTTCTGTGTCCACCATATAGAATGCATAAATGGATAAACTGAGAAATTCACGGTGATACTCTGCCACCGTCATAGAGCCCTGTACCAAGGACAGAAAAAGTTCCGTCTGTCGCTCCTTCTCCTCCTCCTGAAAGTAATGTTCCAGAAAGGTTGCTGAAAACTCATTCCATGTCATGGCCGTCCTCTCCCTAGCTGGTATGAGTTCCCTCTGCTTCTCCACCACCTCCCACCATTTACCGGCATCTTCTATCAATTGTGAAGTAGCCAGTAAAATCCTGTCAGCATGACTCGAGATCTTAAGTAATTTTAAGATCTGGGTGATCTTCTTCAGCCAATGCTCAGCTCCGACAGCCCCCTCTTTCCCTTTGAAGTAGGGAGGACGCTGTTGTTGAAATTCTCGTGCCATACTACGGTCACTGGCATCCCTGGAACTTTCACTCCCATTCATATGTTGCTGGAGTACTGAGGTTACCACTGCTTGAACTAAGCCTTGAAGTTCAGGTGGCACATGTGGTATATGTACACCACTGTTCCCTTCTCCCTCTTTCTGTGATGCATTCTCACTCCCCTTTTCTTCCCTCCATGAGTGCTGTGATTCTTCCGCGTTGTGAGACTTTTCATGAACAGATCGCTCCCCATCAGGTTGGGTTACCTCTTTCTCATGTACAGATGGCTCCTTCTCATGCACAGATTTTTCGTGTTGAGATAACACTTTCTCATGTTGCGTGATTTGCAACACCTTTTCCTTCCCTTTCTGATTCTGAGGGATCTTTTTCTTTGGAGCCATTTCCCTAAGTCATAAAACATTATTGACTTAGTTTCCTCATATAGTTTATATATTTTTTTTCACAATTTTGGGGAGATTTCCAAATAAGCAAACTTGATTTTACTATTTGTTTTTGAGGGGAGAGTCTCTAAATTCCCTATGTTTGTCTTTCTCAATTGGGGAGTATTGGGGAATGTATATCCTATTTTGCTACGTTTGATAGATGAATTATAATAATGTACTTTTGCTATCTTCCACTGTTGTTCTCAGATTGGTTTGTTCAGTCTGAGTCCACGAAGTAAATTAATCCGGCCCCCAGTCAGCGGACTCCGAAGAGTCGGTCAGTTGGGATTCTTATCCGTCAGTGAGACATGAAACCGTCTTAATCTTACTTCGGAAGATTCAACTTCCCGTTTCGCTCTGATACCAACTGTAACACCCCGCCCTTTTCACTCTAAATTTTCAGAGTTTATTTTTTTTTTATAATAATAATCAATAAGTGATCGGGGCGGAATGTCACGACGCGAGTTAAGTTCGGATCTCTAAATCCGACCCTTAACTGGCCAAGCCCATGTGCGTATGAACTAAGTCCATAAAACTGATCCGCACATGGTACATATTTACTTAGCGGAATTAACTTAGTCTAGATCTAACTGAGGTTATAATAGAACCTATGATTAATCCAATTTCCATTTTTAGATAGCAAAGTACCTTATTTATTTTCCAAAATCACTAACCGATCTTAACTAATCGTTTAATCCAAACATCCAACGTAAAACAAACCATAGCATCTAATTAACTACATTATTACATGCCAACATCTAATTTAACAAATTACATTGTTCCAAATAAATCATCCATAAATAATCCATTCATAGTCCATTGCAATCATTCAAATCGCCCAAGTTTTCGTACTTGGTCCTCTTCTCCAATCACGTTCTTTCCTTTCCCTGCATCATCCACTAAAGATATAGATAGGGCGTTAGATCAACGCGCCCAGTAGTGTTTCCGAATAGGGCTACCACATGGTTAGTCAAAATCATGCAAATAGTATAATAGTTATGCAAGTGTGACAAATTCTATAAAAAATATGCTATGTATGAAATGAACATGTAATGAGTCCCACCCATCACCATTCAACATAGCCATCACTTGACGGGATTCTCATCGTCAAGGTAACCCACAGTGGTCTTTCGGACGCCCCGACGGAGTGTGGCCTCCGGATTCCTCCTGATGGGATTCTCATCATCAGGGTACCCCACAATGGTCTTTCGGACGCCCCGACGGAGTGTGGCCTCCGGTTACTTCCCCATCATCCCATGCTATGCATGAGATGCCTATGCAAACATGCCATTTGTAAATATAACATTTGATTCAAATAACTTATTCAAATAAACATAAAACAGCGAATAAGTTGGGTGGTTACAACAAGGTAGGAAACCTACAGTAGTTTACTTTGTTCGATCCTTCCTTTGGACCGTCTTCCGATCACGTCTCGCTCACCGTTCTAAAAATCCGAATACCCTATATACATGGCAGCAACTTAATCATTTATCCACCTAATTTCCAGCAAAGCTTTATGTTCCAAGAATCACCTAGTGGGGTTCGGCCAAAGCCATAGCCGAATCTCATCCATTAACACATTGGTGATTCATTTATTTAATTAAAACCTATCTAATTACCCAAACTTCTAAACGAACCTTAGTAGGGTTCGGCCATACATTATGGCTGAACCTTACCACTTTGGTTTTAGCCCATTTATCCCATCATATGATCATTTTATTTTTGATCATTTCAGCCATAATTACAATTATGCCATTGAGACCAACCTTTGCTTTATATTAACTAACTTTCATCACCATACATAAAACCATCTTTAGTGGGGTGCAGCCATACACATGGCTGAACCTCATCACCTAATTTGATCCTTCTTTAACCCTCCATATACTCATATAAAATCAACAATTATGTCCCACAATCATCATTAGTGGGGTTCGGCCATACACATGGCCGAACCTCACCAATGTGATTTTATACTCCATTTCCATCATTCATATTGGCCAATTACCTACCCATACTAACTCCATAAACAACATATATTATTCTTAAATTAAAGCATATAAATAATACCTAATGTTCATCATAAACTTAACCCAATTATTCCACAAAACAGTCCATGGATCTTCATGGTTTCCATGGTTTCCATGGAGTTCTCAACATGAAAACCCACACCGTTTTACATGGGGTTCGGCCCTCCATCATGGCTGAACCCAATGATTACATTTACTGTTTTTAAACCTTAATTAACCAGGTAATAACTGTATATCTAAATCAGGTTTTTAACCTTCAAAACAATCCTCCAAAATTAGCCCAATTTCATAGGGTTCGGCCATGTATATTGGCCGAACACCATGAGATTAATTTTGAACCTTTAGTCCTTCATCTTAAGTCTGAAACCAGTACCCAAATCCATGTTTTTAAACCATTGTAAAACATGTACTTACATCTTAAATTAATAACCCAAAACAGTCCATCAACTTCATGGTTTATTTGTTCCAAACACATCCAAAACAAACCATTATTTGCATGGGGTTCGGTCCTCCATGGTGGCCGAACCCTATGTCCTTTGGTTTTGAGTTTCTTAATTATTCATCTATGTCCAAAATAACTTCCTTATCTATGTTTTAACCTTTTTAAAATACACACTTAAAATCATCTAAAAACAGTCCCAAAATTGTAAGGTTTTAATTTCCAAAAACCATCTAAATAAATCCAACATTTCCATGGGGTTTGGCCATCCAATGGGCCGAACCCTATGGTCCATCTTTTGATCTCATTCTTGTACTTCTAACCAACATTTAACCCTTGTTAGATTCAGCCATCAAATAGCCGGATCATATTTCTTAATTAAACAACATAGTTTATCGAACACCTACCGTTTCCGCGACTCCTCCACTTGATCTTTACTCCCGCTTGTTCCTTCCCTTTTTGCTGAACTTGTCTTGATGAAAAGGAATCAAACCAAGGACTGATTAACAACCAGCTACTGCTCTTAGTTCTTGGGAAAACAGAGAACGGCCAAGAGAAAGGGAGAGAGAGAGAAATGAGCACCCTTTGTTTAATCAAAAACCAGCCCAAGTTAAACTTTGTGTAACTCTCATTGCCTTTACCCTAATCTTTATGTTACTTGGGGGTTTCATCATGAGATGAAACCTCCCCATGTTCCCAACGTCCCTTGTAAATTGGACTTGTGTAACCCCCCCTTTTCTTAGGTTCTCACATGGGAGTTTCACTTTGAAATATAACCCCCATGTGTTACACCGTCCCTTGTTGTTGTCTCTCCATTTTTGGCTTATGTAACAACCACCTCTCTTAAGTGTAACTCCACCAACAGCAGCTCCAATCAACCCCATTTGGCCCTCATTAACGTCCCATGTGGGAGTTCTATCATTGGAATAAAAACTCCCCACTTCCAAGTGTGAAAACACATTGATATTCCCATTGATTTATTACATAATTTGAATTTAAAATGCTGTAATCTTTTGTGTGTAACTCCTCCAATCAGCTACCTATTTTATTCTCCAACCTTGGAGTTACATGCATGAACCATCAATCCATGTATAGCTGTCTTTTGAAGACCAACCAATGCTCTCTAACCATTTCCAACGTGTAAAACACTTGCATTTGAAATCACACTCCCACCTCCAACATCTTCCATGTATATCTTTGTAATTATTTGCATCCTCCTTCATTCATGCATTTGTAACTCTCCAAGCCATCACTCTCTTATCTACATGGTAGCCGTTACATGCATGAATTGCTCATGCATGCAGCCAACGTCCCTTGCAACCTTTGTGACTTCAATAAGTAACTCCCATACAAAATGTAACTCCCATTTTTATTCATCACCTAAATGGGGGTTACATGCATGGTATTGTCTCCCCATGCACCAACGTTTTTCCTTGCTCAAAATTGGAATTTAAACCACTTCTCCTCCCATTCACACACTTCACTCACTTACATTAATAATACATATTCATTCAACTCATTTATTCAACTCACCCAAACTAAGTCACTCATTTAATTTAACTTAACTAATAAATTCAACTTAACTAAACCAACCATTCATTTCAACTCCAACCAAACTCAAGTAATTAATAAACTTAAATTTACTAAGCTTGAACTCAATCCATGGTTAATCATGCCATTCACACGACCCATTGGGTCCCATCTAGCCATTTTGACCCATTTATCAAAATCTGACCCAAATATGATTCTGGACCCGTTTAAATTTATCTTACCCATTTATTTGTTTTGTAAACCAACTATCATCCTTTGGGTCTCGATTGAGCCATTGACCCATTAAATTCCAATCAATTTTTATCACAATGGCAATTCCGTAAATATGAATATTTTCACATAAACTGATAACTTTGAAATTCCAGGGTGTTACAATACAATAATCTTTTTATAATTTTCGTCCCGAAAATCGAACGAAGTAGGATTTCAAAGTAAATCATACAAACAATTCAGGGTGAGATGCTCTCATCTCCGATTCTAATTCCCAAGTGGCTTCCTCAACACCATGTCGATCCCATACCACCTTGACGAACTGAATCGCTCGGTTACGCAACACCCTTTGCTCACTTTCCAATATTCCAACCGGCTTCTCGACATAAGTGACGTCGCTTTGCACATCTATATCTTGCACATTCAAAACATGAGATGGATCAGGGTTGTACTTCCTCAGCATAGATACATGGAATACATCATGTAGAGACGCCAATTGCGAAGGAAGTGCCAACTGATAGGCTACATCTCCCATCCTTCTGATAATTGAAAACGGTCCCACATATCTTGGCGACAATTTTCCTTTCTTCCCAAATCTCATGTGCCCTTTTCGTGGCGAGACCTTCAAGAATACCATGTCTCCCACTTCAAATTCGAGAAACCTCCTCCTTTTATCCGCATAGCTCTTTTGCCGACTCTGTGCGGTCAACAAATGTTGACGTATCAACTGGATCTGTGCAGTAGTTTCTGCAACCAACTCAGGTCCTATCAGTGCAGGTTCGCCGACCTCGGTCCAGCACACTGGTGACCTGCACGGTCTACCATACAAAGCTTCGAATGGTGCCATCTGGAGGCTTGCCTGGTAGCTATTGTTATAAGAAAATTCCACCAATGGCAAATGATCCTCCCATCCACCTTTGAAGTCTAGCATGCACGCCCTCAACATGTCCTCCAACGTTTGTATTGTTCTTTCCGATTGTCCATCGGTCTGTGGATGGAATGCTGTGCTAATAAGTAAATCGGTTCCCATGGCCGACTGCATGCTCTGCCATACCCTGCCGGTGAATCGGCCATCTCTATCAGACACTATAGTCTGTGGAATACCATGTAATCTGATGATATCTTTGATATATCTCCGACCCAATGTCTCTGATGAATCTGTCATCTTAATAGGAATAAAATGCGCGGACTTAGTCAATCGGTCTACCACAACCCATATAGCGTCATTGCCTTTCGATGACCTCGGCAACCCCGTCACAAAGTCCATGGAAATGTGCTCCCATTTCCATTCCGGCACTGCTAAGGGCTTGAGTAACCCTGGTGGCTTCTGATGTTCCGTCTTAACCTGCTGACAAGTTAAACAATGAGCCACATAGTCTGCAACATCCTTCTTGAGTCCATGCCACCAATAATGTCTTTTTAAATCATGATACATTTTTGTGCTACCCGGATGAATGGACAACTTGCTCTGATGTGCCTCTATCAATAATTCTTTTCTGCAGCTTCTTGGCACATATATTCTACCCCGGAACATAAGACCCTGTCCTGGTCGTAATTCCCAATCCGGTACAACCTCGCCATTAGACATCTTGGCCCATGTCTCAGCCATTTCCGGATCTGTTCGTTGCTCCTGTTCAATCTTTGTAACCATGTTGGATCGTATGATCAAATTGTACATACTCCCATGGTTTGTTATATATAGATTAAACTCACGAATGGAATTCAACATCTCCCATTCAGTCCTGATCAAACATGCCACTGATGCATGAGACATGCGGCTGAGAGCATCCGCCACTTTGTTGGCCTTTCCCGGATGATATCGGAGCGCAAATTCATAATCTGCCAGATATTCCATCCATCTGCGCTGCCTCAGGTTGAGCTCTTTCTGATCAAATAAATACTTCAAGCTCTTGTGATCTGAGAATACTTCAAACTTCTCCCCATATAGATAGTGTCTCCAGCTTTTGAGAGCAAAGACCACCGCAGCTAATTCCAGATCATGTGTGGGGTAGAGGCGTTCATGTATCTTTAGTTGTCTTGAACCATATGCCACCACCCGATTACGTTGCATGAGTGAACATCCCAGTCCCTCTCCTGATGCATCACATTGTACTTCATAACCTTTGCCCCTTTCTGGCAAAACTAGAATAGGAGCAGTTGTAAGTCTCTCTTTCAGCTCCTCAAATCTCTGATTGCACAGCTCTGACCATTCATATTTGACTCCTTTCTGCGTGAGTCGAGTCAATGGGGATGCAATTTTGGAGAAGTCCATGATAAACTTCCTATAATATCCAGCCAAACCCAGAAAACTACGGATTTCGGTGACATTCTTTGGTGCTTTCCACTCACTTACTGCTGCCACCTTAGCCGGATCAACGGCTATACCATCTGCTGTTATAACATGCCCTAAGAATTTGACCTCAGGTAGCCAAAATTCGCATTTGCTTGCTTTGGCATACAGCTGGTTCTGTCTCAAGGTGTTCAATACTATTCGAAGATGCTCAGCATGATCCTCCTGACTCTTGGAATAGATCAGGATATCGTCAATGAACACTATAACAAACCGATCCAAATATGGACGAAATATTCTGTTCATTAAGTCCATGAACACAGCCGGTGCGTTGGTAAGCCCAAATGGCATGACTACAAATTCAAATAGTCCATACCGTGTTCTGAAAGCTGTTTTCTCGATGTCTTCCTCTTTGACCCGGATTTGATGATAACCGGACATCAGATCAATCTTGGAAAAATGACTGGATCCCCTCAACTGATCGAATAAATCATCGATCCTGGGTAGAGGATACTTGTTCCGGACAGTTAGCTGATTTAACTTCCGGTAGTCCACACACATTCTAAGTGAACCATCCTTCTTTTTCACGAACAACACTGGAGCTCCCCATGACGATGTGCTGTTCCGAATGCAACCCAGTCTGAGTAATTCATCAAGCTGCTTCTTCAACTCGGACATTTCTGCCGGTGCCATCCGATAATGGGGTAGAGACACTGGTGAGGTACCAGGATATAGCTTGATCTCAAAATTGAGCTCCCTCATAGGCGGTATACCAGGAAGTTCTTTTGGAAAGACATCAACAAATTCTTTCACAATTGCTGGAAGTTCAGTGACTGGTGCTTTGTTGATGACAATATTGTTCAACACCAAATGATGCAACCCTTCCTGCAATCTGCTTTGCTTGTTGGCACGAACTATATACTGCTTTCCCTCGGGTGACCAAAATGTCACTCTTCGGCGATAACAATCAATATTGGCTTCATAACTAGCCAACCAGTCCATGCCAAATATAATATCGTACTCAGTCATGTCGAGTACCAAATAATTGAACTCAAATCTGAGTCCAGCGAGTTCTGTATTTATGGCCGTGCATATGAGTCCCAAAGACGTGTCTCCGACAGGGGATACTACTGTGAGTGTGGTGGACAGCTTTTGTACTAGTGTTCCAGTAGCAGTTATAAAGGATGCAGATATAAAAGAGTGCGATGCTCCAGAATCAAACAATGCATAAGCATAAGAACTATTGACAACGGCCATACCTTGAATCACAGAATGATCCACATCCTCAGGAGGTTCCAGAGCAAATAGTCGTCCAGATCCGGTAGGAGTAGGCGCCCGTCCCGCCTGATTATATGTCCTGCCTCCTCGGGAGTTAGCTGGCCTAGCTGGTGGACGGAAAGATCCTCTGGAATATGAGAGCCTATTGAGCTTTGGACAGTCTCTCTTGAAGTGACCCGGCTGGTTACAGTGAAAACAGTTGTTCACCCCTTTGAATGACTGGGTGACTGATGCAGATGGGGAGGGCTGGTTGGGACGAAAGCTCCCCGCGGACCCAGTAGATGGTGAGGGTCTACTGAAGTTCGGACGGAACCTCTTGTTGGGCTGAAACCCACCCCTCCCACTTGGAGCTCGACGATTGTCAAATCGTACTGTTGCATTCACCTCCTTTTCTGCTATTGTGGCCTTGCTGACCACCTCAGCCAATGTGGTGCACTTAAATATGGTCACTTTGGCCCTGATGTTCGGCCGTAGACCCCTCTCAAACTTTCTTGCTTTACGAAGTTCTGTGTCCACCATATAGAATGCATAAATGGATAAACTGAGAAATTCACGGTGATACTCTGCCACCGTCATAGAGCCCTGTACCAAGGACAGAAAAAGTTCCGTCTGTCGCTCCTTCTCCTCCTCCTGAAAGTAATGTTCCAGAAAGGTTGCTGAAAACTCATTCCATGTCATGGCCGTCCTCTCCCTAGCTGGTATGAGTTCCCTCTGCTTCTCCACCACCTCCCACCATTTACCGGCATCTTCTATCAATTGTGAAGTAGCCAGTAAAATCCTGTCAGCATGACTCGAGATCTTAAGTAATTTTAAGATCTGGGTGATCTTCTTCAGCCAATGCTCAGCTCCGACAGCCCCCTCTTTCCCTTTGAAGTAGGGAGGACGCTGTTGTTGAAATTCTCGTGCCATACTACGGTCACTGGCATCCCTGGAACTTTCACTCCCATTCATATGTTGCTGGAGTACTGAGGTTACCACTGCTTGAACTAAGCCTTGAAGTTCAGGTGGCACATGTGGTATATGTACACCACTGTTCCCTTCTCCCTCTTTCTGTGATGCATTCTCACTCCCCTTTTCTTCCCTCCATGAGTGCTGTGATTCTTCCGCGTTGTGAGACTTTTCATGAACAGATCGCTCCCCATCAGGTTGGGTTACCTCTTTGTCATGTACAGATGGCTCCTTCTCATGCACAGATTTTTCGTGTTGAGATAACACTTTCTCATGTTGCGTGATTTGCAACACCTTTTCCTTCCCTTTCTGATTCTGAGGGATCTTTTTCTTTGGAGCCATTTCCCTAAGTCATAAAACATTATTGACTTAGTTTCCTCATATAGTTTATATATTTTTTTTCACAATTTTGGGGAGATTTCCAAATAAGCAAACTTGATTTTACTATTTGTTTTTGAGGGGAGAGTCTCTAAATTTCCTATGTTTGTCTTTCTCAATTGGGGAGTATTGGGGAATGTATATCCTATTTTGCTACGTTTGATAGATGAATTATAATAATGTACTTTTGCTATCTTCCACTGTTGTTCTCAGATTGGTTTGTTCAGTCTGAGTCCACGAAGTAAATTAATCCGGCCCCCAGTCAGCGGACTCCGAAGAGTCGGTCAGTTGGGATTCTTATCCATCAGTGAGACATGAAACCGTCTTAATCTTACTTCGGAAGATTCAACTTCCCGTTTCGCTCTGATACCAACTGTAACACCCCGCCCTTTTCACTCTAAATTTTCAGAGTTTATTTTTTTTTTATAATAATAATCAATAAGTGATCGGGGCGGAATGTCACGACGCGAGTTAAGTTCGGATCTCTAAATCCGACCCTTAACTGGCCAAGCCCATGTGCGTATGAACTAAGTCCATAAAACTGATCCGCACATGGTACATATTTACTTAGCGGAATTAACTTAGTCTAGATCTAACTGAGGTTATAATAGAACCTATGATTAATCCAATTTCCATTTTTAGATAGCAAAGTACCTTATTTATTTTCCAAAATCACTAACCGATCTTAACTAATCGTTTAATCCAAACATCCAACGTAAAACAAACCATAGCATCTAATTAACTACATTATTACATGCCAACATCTAATTTAACAAATTACATTGTTCCAAATAAATCATCCATAAATAATCCATTCATAGTCCATTGCAATCATTCAAATCGCCCAAGTTTTCGTACTTGGTCCTCTTCTCCAATCATGTTCTTTCCTTTCCCTGCATCATCCACTAAAGATATAGATAGGGCGTTAGATCAACGCGCCCAGTAGTGTTTCCGAATAGGGCTACCACATGGTTAGTCAAAATCATGCAAATAGTATAATAGTTATGCAAGTGTGACAAATTCTATAAAAAATATGCTATGTATGAAATGAACATGTAATGAGTCCCACCCATCACCATTCAACATAGCCATCACTTGACGGGATTCTCATCGTCAAGGTAACCCACAGTGGTCTTTCGGACGCCCCGACGGAGTGTGGCCTCCGGATTCCTCCTGATGGGATTCTCATCATCAGGGTACCCCACAATGGTCTTTCGGACGCCCCGACGGAGTGTGGCCTCCGGTTACTTCCCCATCATCCCATGCTATGCATGAGATGCCTATGCAAACATGCCATTTGTAAATATAACATTTGATTCAAATAACTTATTCAAATAAACATAAAACAGCGAATAAGTTGGGTGGTTACAACAAGGTAGGAAACCTACAGTAGTTTACTTTGTTCGATCCTTCCTTTGGACCGTCTTCCGATCACGTCTCGCTCACCGTTCTAAAAATCCGAATACCCTATATACATGGCAGCAACTTAATCATTTATCCACCTAATTTCCAGCAAAGCTTTATGTTCCAAGAATCACCTAGTGGGGTTCGGCCAAAGCCATAGCCGAATCTCATCCATTAACACATTGGTCATTCATTTATTTAATTAAAACCTATCTAATTACCCAAACTTCTAAACGAACCTTAGTAGGGTTCGGCCATACATTATGGCTGAACCTTACCACTTTGGTTTTAGCCCATTTATCCCATCATATGATCATTTTATTTTTGATCATTTCAGCCATAATTACAATTATGCCATTGAGACCAACCTTTGCTTTATATTAACTAACTTTCATCACCATACATAAAACCATCTTTAGTGGGGTGCAGCCATACACATGGCTGAACCTCATCACCTAATTTGATCCTTCTTTAACCCTCCATATACTCATATAAAATCAACAATTATGTCCCACAATCATCATTAGTGGGGTTCGGCCATACACATGGCCGAACCTCACCAATGTGATTTTATACTCCATTTCCATCATTCATATTGGCCAATTACCTACCCATACTAACTCCATAAACAACATATATTATTCTTAAATTAAAGCATATAAATAATACCTAATGTTCATCATAAACTTAACCCAATTATTCCACAAAACAGTCCATGGATCTTCATGGTTTCCATGGTTTCCATGGAGTTCTCAACATGAAAACCCACACCGTTTTACATGGGGTTCGGCCCTCCATCATGGCTGAACCCAATGATTACATTTACTGTTTTTAAACCTTAATTAACCAGGTAATAACTGTATATCTAAATCAGGTTTTTAACCTTCAAAACAATCCTCCAAAATTAGCCCAATTTCATAGGGTTCGGCCATGTATATTGGCCGAACACCATGAGATTAATTTTGAACCTTTAGTCCTTCATCTTAAGTCTGAAACCAGTACCCAAATCCATGTTTTTAAACCATTGTAAAACATGTACTTACATCTTAAATTAATAACCCAAAACAGTCCATCAACTTCATGGTTTATTTGTTCCAAACACATCCAAAACAAACCATTATTTGCATGGGGTTCGGTCCTCCATGGTGGCCGAACCCTATGTCCTTTGGTTTTGAGTTTCTTAATTATTCATCTATGTCCAAAATAACTTCCTTATCTATGTTTTAACCTTTTTAAAATACACACTTAAAATCATCTAAAAACAGTCCCAAAATTGTAAGGTTTTAATTTCCAAAAACCATCTAAATAAATCCAACATTTCCATGGGGTTTGGCCATCCAATGGGCCGAACCCTATGGTCCATCTTTTGATCTCATTCTTGTACTTCTAACCAACATTTAACCCTTGTTAGATTCAGCCATCAAATAGCCGGATCATATTTCTTAATTAAACAACATAGTTTATCGAACACCTACCGTTTCCGCGACTCCTCCACTTGATCTTTACTCCCGCTTGTTCCTTCCCTTTTTGCTGAACTTGTCTTGATGAAAAGGAATCAAACCAAGGACTGATTAACAACCAGCTACTGCTCTTAGTTCTTGGGAAAACAGAGAACGGCCAAGAGAAAGGGAGAGAGAGAGAAATGAGCACCCTTTGTTTAATCAAAAACCAGCCCAAGTTAAACTTTGTGTAACTCTCATTGCCTTTACCCTAATCTTTATGTTACTTGGGGGTTTCATCATGAGATGAAACCTCCCCATGTTCCCAACGTCCCTTGTAAATTGGACTTGTGTAACCCCCCCTTTTCTTAGGTTCTCACATGGGAGTTTCACTTTGAAATATAACCCCCATGTGTTACACCGTCCCTTGTTGTTGTCTCTCCATTTTTGGCTTATGTAACAGCCACCTCTCTTAAGTGTAACTCCACCAACAGCAGCTCCAATCAACCCCATTTGGCCCTCATTAACGTCCCATGTGGGAGTTCTATCATTGGAATAAAAACTCCCCACTTCCAAGTGTGAAAACACATTGATATTCCCATTGATTTATTACATAATTTGAATTTAAAATGCTGTAATCTTTTGTGTGTAACTCCTCCAATCAGCTACCTATTTTATTCTCCAACCTTGGAGTTACATGCATGAACCATCAATCCATGTATAGCTGTCTTTTGAAGACCAACCAATGCTCTCTAACCATTTCCAACGTGTAAAACACTTGCATTTGAAATCACACTCCCACCTCCAACATCTTCCATGTATATCTTTGTAATTATTTGCATCCTCCTTCATTCATGCATTTGTAACTCTCCAAGCCATCACTCTCTTATCTACATGGTAGCCGTTACATGCATGAATTGCTCATGCATGCAGCCAACGTCCCTTGCAACCTTTGTGACTTCAATAAGTAACTCCCATACAAAATGTAACTCCCATTTTTATTCATCACCTAAATGGGGGTTACATGCATGGTATTGTCTCCCCATGCACCAACGTTTTTCCTTGCTCAAAATTGGAATTTAAACCACTTCTCCTCCCATTCACACACTTCACTCACTTACATTAATAATACATATTCATTCAACTCATTTATTCAACTCACCCAAACTAAGTCACTCATTTAATTTAACTTAACTAATAAATTCAACTTAACTAAACCAACCATTCATTTCAACTCCAACCAAACTCAAGTAATTAATAAACTTAAATTTACTAAGCTTGAACTCAATCCATGGTTAATCATGCCATTCACACGACCCATTGGGTCCCATCTAGCCATTTTGACCCATTTATCAAAATCTGACCCAAATATGATTCTGGACCCGTTTAAATTTATCTTACCCATTTATTTGTTTTGTAAACCAACTATCATCCTTTGGGTCTCGATTGAGCCATTGACCCATTAAATTCCAATCAATTTTTATCACAATGGCAATTCCGTAAATATGAATATTTTCACATAAACTGATAACTTTGAAATTCCAGGGTGTTACAGTGTTTGGCCGAACCCCATGGAGAGAGATTGGAGATGATTTAATGGTTTAAATGGAGAGAAAGAACCATAGGGTTCGGCCATAGTGCGTGTCCGAATCCCATGGAAAGATTTTATTTAATTGATGGGTTTTAAGATTGAAAACCATCGAGAGTTTTGATTTATTCATTGGGTTTATGATCTTAGATTTTAAATCATAAAAACCTTTGATGGTGGTCGGTTTTAGATTCATGAAATCAATAAAAGAATATGGATTGTTTTATGGCTAATTGTTTGGATCCATACTAATGAAAAGAAGGGGTGAGGTTCGGCCATGGTGTATGGCCGAACCCCACCAAATATTTAATGAATTGGTGGTTGAGTTTAATGGATCTAAACCATTGAGGAAGGTCATGAACCATAGGGTTCGGCAATGGTGCTTGGCCGAACCCCATGGGGTTGTTTTTGGAATGGGGATTAATGTGGAAAGGTTCCAAATATGAAAAGTGTTGCTAAAATTAGAAAGCTTCTAATTTTGGAAAGAAGGTTGCTAAATTTAGAAAGCTTCCATGCATGGAAGGGGTGGCTTAATTGGAAAGCATCCCATTATGGAAAGTGTTACAAAATTGGAAAGCATCCAAGTATGGAAAATGGTTGCTAAATTTGGAAAGCAATCTAAATATGGAAGGAAGGTTATTATTTTTGGAAGGTGTTTCCAATTATGGAAAGGTGTTGGTTAATTAAGGAAACAATCTATTTATGGAAGGAGGTTGTTAAATTAGTAAGTTTAATTATGGAAACCTTCTAGCAATAGAAGGTGGAGTCTAATTAAGGAAACCTTCCATTTATGGAAAGTTGGAATTTTAATTTGGAAACTATATACCATAGGGTTCGGCCAAGGGTATGGCCAAACCCCACGGTCCAAATTAAGGGATCAAATGGCATTTTTAAATTATGGTTAAGGGTTGATTGATGAATTGAATTTATGAACCTATTATATGAGTTATGTGTTATATATTTTTAGGATACAAACATGTGTTATGAATTATGGTGAAAGAAAGGGTAAAAATGTAATTATACACCAAAATGGAGGATCATGGGTTCAGCCATGGTGTATGGCCGAACCCTATGAGTGGTGTTTGATGGATTTGTTTGGTTAAGGATATGCATAGGGTCTAATTATTGTAGGTTTAAAGGAATAAGGGAACCAATGGCATGTTTGTAAATATGTTAGAATATTGGACATTGGGTTCGGGCCCATAAATTATTTTATGGACTATGTGCTTTGGAAGTATGAATGGATTGTCTGCAATCTAAGCAAGAAAGAAGTCTATGGTAAGGCTCAATGGCATTATTGTAATTATGGACAAAAATGGTAAACCATGGGTTTCAGCCATGGTGTATGGCCGAACCCCATGGGGTTTTATTTATGGACTTGGTGTTGATTTATCATTATATTATAAGGTAACGGGATCTCGCAAGCGGTACGCGATGAGTGAGTGAATCTTGGACGGAAACTCAAGGACATGTAATTATTTTTGGTAGGATTCCACCTCTTTGAAACCATGGGCTCACTTTATTTTATGATGTTTTATGATTCAAAATTATATGTTTCAAATATGTGATTTTAAGTGCTCTAAATGGTTTAAGTGCCCCGGTTCGTCCGAGTCACCCTTATTATCAATTACGTGACTCAGTTGAGCTTGCCTTGGATGAATAAGGAGATCTACTATGAAGTTGAAGCGGCTACACCAAATACAGTATTGACACACAGGTAAGTGACCCGTAGGAGACCTTAGGCTAAGTCATATACCTAGAATTCAATTGGAAAATAAATTAAATAAGTGACTTTCAGCCTCGAGGCCTCATGTAATCTGTCGAGGCCTCGCAGCCAGCTATGCTGAGTTGAGTGCAGCTGACCCTGTGTCGAGCTGACTCAGTCTAATCTGTGACCGTTTAATTGAGAGGTAATTATGGGAAATCTATTGGAAGCCAATTATGGAAAATCTATTATGATAAACAAATTAATCCATTGTGAGATATTGCCACCTCTTTTGAAATTTGAATTTGGATATCCTTGAGGAGCTGTCCATGACAAGTATGGAAAGGCTCCTCCATGGCTAAGGTAAATGTTGAAAAACTTCCATCTAATTCTTAATTGATGGCTAAGGTAAATGTTGAAAATCTTCCATCTAATCCTTGATTGATGGCTAAGGAAATTGTTGCAAATCATGCACAGTAAACACGAGCTGGCTGGTATCTATATGGATTGTGTCTGTCAGATTGCACAGCACATACGTGTGTTGTCTTTCCAGAATCTAACGCTGGTGAGGCCTCATCAGAATCAGCGAGGCCTCGCAGGCGTGACTAATAGCACAGATTAAAACTGTTTATAAAATAACATTAAGGGGGTTGTTCAAAGTACCGAATACACAGAGAAAATACAGAGGAATAAGATTATCAGTGAGAGAGCATTCAGCCTACCCTCTAGACACTATTCTTCATCATCTTTCTTAATGATGTTTGGGTAATCAAGATGAATAATAAGGTGTTTACATAGGACTAAAATCAGTCATACCCATGTCCTACTGCTGTGCCTACAAATATGTTGCTGATGCCGATTTGATGGAAATGAGCACACAGGTTCAGTAAAGAAGAAAGAGCTCAAAGGAAAACGGTTAAGGCCCAAGGCAAGTTTTTTTCTTGTTTTATTTTTTAAACATTGTAAAGTGGATTAGAACAGTGTGTTCAAACCACTCAAAAAAATAAGTGTAGAGGATTAGATCAATTGGGTTGAACCTCTATAAAAAACTAGGTTGTACTATTTGGGTGTGAGACCCTTACATAGTATAATTGGGACGACCCTAGAGTTGGGAAGTCTAACAGTGGATGTAGGTTTGATGAAACCGAACCACTATAAAATATTTGTGTTATATGTGATTGAATGTAAGGATTAATTGTTTTGTTTACATAACATATAACTCGGTAAGAAAATTTTAAAAAGGGAATTGAAATTGAAAAACTGACCTATTCACCCCCCTCTAGGTCGTGCATACTTCTAGTAACGAAATTTCATTTGGTATCCAGAGCTCGGTTACTATGAGTTGGACTTAACCGTCCGAGTTGATCTTTTTACTAGAATCATGTACAAAGTGATAGTCACCCCGTTTCTAAACCTCCCTATTTTGATGGCTCCAACTATGCCTCTTGGAAGGCAAAAATGAAAAGCTTTTTTATATCACTAGATGGAGCTGTCTGGGAATCAATAGCAAGAGGTTGGGAACCACCGATTGAAGAAATCACAGAAAAACCTACTAGAGATGAAGTTGGAAAATCTGTACAACAAGTTATTGGTACCAAACTTAAAGATTATTTCACTTGGACAGACATGGAAAAAATGTTATACATAGCAAATGGAAAGGCGTTGAACGCCATTAACTGTGCTGTCTCACCTGATGAGTTTAAACGTATCATGACTTGTTTAACAGCTAAAGATACTTGGGACATCTTAGAAAGAACACATGAAGGTACTTCTGTTGTTAAAAGGTCTAAACTCCAAATTCTCCAATCTAAATTTGATAACATACGAATGGATGAAAGTGAGATGTTTATGGACTTTTTGTAATAGCCCGAATTTTTAAATCAATATGTATATGGCAATTATTTGTTTTAATAATGGAAAAATGAGAACTTTGATGTCATGAATATTAAATGGATCATAATTTGGACAAAGGCCCAAGTGTGGTCCAATGGACCATGGATTTGATGAGATCCATCAAAAGGATCAATGATGGTCAAAGTGGGCCCAATAACCGTGTGGGACCCAACGGATCAAATTGATTCAACTCCAAGGAAAAAGGTGGGGCCGACCATCATGGTTGACTTGGTCAACCATGGATGAGTCAAAATGGAATTAAAGAGGACCCAAGTAAATAAAGTTAATTTAATTAATATAAAACACCTAAGTTTAGTCTTGAATAGACCACGGGACATAATCAAGTGGGCTCCACCTCCACCTCATTAGGTGAGGCGGCGGTTGGCTAAGAAATTGGTGGGGCCGGCCACCATGGTTGACTTGGTCAACCATGGGTGGATTCATGAAGGAATTAAAGGAGAATAGATAGAAATTAAATTATGAAATTAAAGGGGCTAAGTTAAATAACAAACTATATGATTGGGTGAGTCAAGATGATTCCCATCTTATTTGACTCACCAAACTCATTGGAATGAGTTGTGACTCAAACCCATTCCAACCACCCCCACTAAGGGGACAAAGGCCCTAAAATTGGGGGCATGCAAAGCCATACCTCCCTCCATGCTTGGTTGGTGGAGGGAGTCAAACCAATAATCACACCCATCTCCCTCTCTCCCTCACACACCAAAATCGTCCTCCCCTCTCTTCCAAAGAAAACACTAAGGAGAAAAGAAGAGAAAGGAATTTAGAAAGAAGGGAAGGAGAAGCTAAGAGTTGGCCGATCACTCATAAGACCCGAGACTTGAGATATTTTCCCATTCCCTCATCCGTTTTTCTCTCTCAAAACTGCTACACCTTGGCCGAACCCAAACCTTGGTGACCTTACCTTAATCAAGCTCACCATTGGCCGAGTATCAAGGAGGAAGAAGAAGGAGAAAGGCTAAGGAGCAAGAGGAGCAAGAGACAACCGGGAAAACCAAGGATTGTAAGTATTTCCAAACATGCCGTTATGGCTCTTTTAAGAGAAATCGCGAAGGAAGGAAGTACAAAACATGCAATGGAAAGGACTGACGAAACAGTCAATCGACTGAATCAGAGATTCAGTCGACTGAACAGATAATGAACGAACCAGAAACGAAGTCTTGGGAGTTTCAACCGACTGAATCAGGGATTCAGTCGACTGAACTGACAATGGACGAATCAGAAACGAGCTTCTGGGAGTTTCAGCCAACTGAACTAGAGTTTCAGTCGACTGAACTAATGGTGGCTGAAAACATAAGGAGTTTCTGGGAGTTTCAGCCGACTGAATCTGAGGATTCAGTCGACTGAACACAAACGTCTTGGACAAGAAAAGGGTTCTGGAAGTTTCAGCCAACTGAATATATGATTCAGTCGACTGAAGGAATGCTTATTAAACACGTAAACGGATGGTTGATAGTTCAGCCGACTGAATGTGTATTTCAGTCGACTGAATGTGTATTTCAGTCGACTGAAAATAAACTGGCAAGACAAACAGACGATCTGATTCAAAATCAGCCGACTGAATCTGTGATTCAGTAGACTAAAAGGATATGAACCATGTTTCAGCCGACTGAATGTATATTTCAGTCGACTAAAACTGAACTGGCGAGACAAACAGACAATCTGATTCAAAATCAGCCGACTGAATCTGTGATTCAGTCTACTGAACTCATGATTCAGTAGACTGAACTCATAGTTCAGTCGACTGAATTGAAATGTACAGTTTTTGAATATTTTCTAAGACACTACTAATCCGATAAGATAAATAGAGATGATATTAAATTAAAGGGACTGATTTTAATGATCCTATGACATGATTGGTAAGACATTAATGGATCCAGGTGTACAGATCAGTTATGGATTGAATTATATACGTGTTGAAATCAATGGAAAAAGAGGCCAAGATAAGGGCTGATTATAGTAATCTTATAATGTGGTTAAAGATCACTAATGAACATAGGCTTCTGATCAGTTAGAGACTTAATCGTGGATAAGATATAGATTAACTTGGGAAATGTATAATAAGGTATTGGCACATCGCAACGGTACGCTAACGGCGACTCGAATTATCGGACGAGAACGAAAAAAAGGACGTTATCAATATTTGGTAGGATTCCTACCTTTTTGTAAGCGATGGATATATGATGGTATTTTAAATTATTTTGGTTTGGCTTATGATAGATTTATGATTATGATTATCTTATGATGAGTTTTAAGTTATGAATCATATGGATTATACTTTAACATTATGCATTATATGGCTATGTATGGTATATTCAAAGTTATGGTTTATCTATATATACTACATAGCATAATGCACTACATCTCATGCATGGCATAGGCCCAAAAAAATAAACAAACCGGAGTCCATGCTCCGTCGGGGCGACCGAGAACAGACATGAGGACATTGATATGGTATCACCGGAGTCCATGCTCCGTCGGGGCGACCGAGAACAGACATGGGGACATTGATATGGTATCACCGGAGTCCATGCTCCGTCGGGGCGACCGAGAACAGACATGGGGACACTGATATGGTATCACCGGAGTCCATGCTCCATCGGGGTGACCGAGAAGCAAACATGGGGACACCTTGACGAGGATTTGCCGTCAAGGGGGATATGATATTTCATGATGATGTAGATGATGGGTGGGACACATGGCATAGACACCCATGGCATGGCATTCATCATATAGTTTTATTATATTGCTATCAGTATGCTTGTTATTATTAATCCATGTGCTAGCCCTACTCGGAGTCCTACTGGGCGAGTTGACTAACGCCCTACTTCCACCCTAGCTGGTGATACAGGAGGAGGAAACAGTGGACGTGATGGGAGTCAGGCTTAGGGGCGTGGGAAAACGGCTACTTTGTTTATCAAAATTTTATTTTGGAAATGTTGTAACTCAAGTAGCTTAGCTTGTTGAATTGTAATAATTTTGGATTTCTTACTATGGTCTGGATTAAACTCTGTACGTTAATATTTTGAGACATAATCACGAACATGGGGGTAGTTTGGTAATTTATTGTTGTATCTTCCCTTCTATCTAAAAGCGGTAGGATAGTATCTATTATAATGTTCCGCATGTAACTATGTTCCGCGAACTTACTTCCTACGCGTGAACCGTACTCGTGGACTTCGTTCCGCGCATGCGTGGGGTTGGCCAGTTAAGGGCCGGGCCTTAGAAGCTCGGACTTAACTCGCGTCGTGACGTCCGCGCCGTTGTCACTTGATTTAATTCAAAAAAAAAAAATAAACTCTGAAATATAGTGAAAATGGGCGGGCGTTACAGTTGGTATCAGAGCGAAATCGGAAGAATGAATCTCTCGAAGTATGATTAAGATGGTTTCACGTCTCACTGACGGATAAGAATCCCAACTGACCGACTCTTCGGAGTCCGCTGCACGGGGGCCGGGTTAATCTACTTCGATTGACTCAGACTGAAACATTCAATCTGAGCGTCACATCTGACGTAAGAAAATGATAGTAAGGGAAGTACAATCATTATAACGTTGATGGATTTATCAGACATAGGAAAATTTTCCCCAACTTCGCAAAAATGGACAAACATAGTTATTTGGGAAGTTTTCCCCAAACCAAGTATGCATATTTGGCAATTTTCCCCAATATGAGAGACAATACGTAATCCTTAGGAATTATCCCCTCAAAAACTAAGTATGGGTATATTGGCAATGCCTTCAAAGCTAAATATGAACGCACCAATGTTATGAAAGAACTAAATTAATATTTTTGTCAATGACTTAGGAAATGCCACCAAGAAGAAGAACTCGCAGAAATCCCCGGGCAGAAGAGGAGGTACCACCACCTCATCAAGAGAAAGTGCACCCACCGCATAAACATACAAGGTGTACCTCTCGAGTTAGGGATGTGGTTCAAGCGGCAATCGCTTCTACTCTCCAACAACACTCAAGCGGAAATGCGACCGCTAGCGACCCCAGTAAACGGAAAATGGTCAAGGATTTTCAACAACAGCACCCTCCCTACTTCAGGGGAACAGAAGGGGTTGTTGGAGCGGAACACTGGTTAAAAAGGATCACTCAGATCTTTAATCTGCTCCAAATTTCCAATCCTACTGATAAAATCTTGCTGGCCACTTCTCAACTGATCGAAGATGCCAGTAGTTGGTGGGAAGTTGTAGAAAAGCAACAAGCCCTGGTGCGAGAAGGGGAAATGACCATCATGACATGGGAATGGTTTTCAGCCACCTTCCTAGAACAATACTTTTCGGAGGAAGAAAGAGAGAGCCAGACCGAAGCTTTCATCTCATTGGTACAAGGCAGCATGACGGTGGCACAATACCACAGAGAATTCCTTAAGCTGTCCGTCTATGCATTCTACATGGTGGATACTGAACACCGAAGGGCCCGTAAATTCGAACGTGGCCTTTGGCCAAGCATCAAGGCTAGAGTGACCATTTTCAAAGAGCCCACCCTGGCAGGAGTGGTCAGCAGGGCCACCATAGCAGAGCGAGAGTTGAACGAAATAATGCGGTTTGACAACCGCCGAGGGCAAGGTAGGCGTGGCACATTCCAACCCAATAAGAAATTTCGCCCAAACTCTAGCCGACCCTCACTCTCCACAGGCTCTACGGGGGGCTTTCACGCCAATCAGCCCTCCTCATCAACATCAGTCACACAGGTTCCCGGAGGTGGGAACACATGTTACCAGTGTGACCAACAGGGCCACTTCAAGAGGGATTGCCCACATATCAACCGACCCTCTAACTCCAGGGGTGCCTTCCGCCCTCCATCCAGATCGACTCAGTCGCAGGGGGGGGGGTGCGGGGTGCAGAGCATACAAGTAAGCAGGAAGGGCGCCAACCCCTACCGGATCTGGACGACTCTTCACCATGCCGACTCCAGTAGCGGTGGATCGCTCGATGATGCAAGGTATGGCTGTAATTGGTAGTTCCTATGCTGTTACATTATTTGACACTGGAGCTTCACATTCATTTATATCTGCTGCATTCATATCTGCCACGTGCACGTTAATACAAAACTTGTCCACATCACTCACCGTTGTATCCCCTATTGGAGACACATCACTGGGACTCATATGTAGGGCATTGAACACTGAACTCGCGGGGTTCAGATTCGAGTCCAACTACTTCGTAATCGATATGGCTGAATACGACGTTATATTTGGCATGGACTGGTTGACTACATATCAGGCTCACATTGATTGCCACCTTCGTAGGGTGATATTTTGGTCACCCGAGGGAAAGCGGTATGTGGTACACGCTGACAGGCAGGGCATCCCTAGAAGGCTGCAGGAAGAATTAAACCATCTTACCTTGAATAGTCCCAGATTAGATAAGGCACCAATAACCGAACTTCCGGCGGTAGTAGCAGATTATGCCGAGGTATTTCTAACAGAACTCCCTGGTTTACCACCCAAGAGGGAGATAGACTTTGAAGTCAAATTATATCCTGGCGCCGATCCAGTATCACTACCCCATTATAGAATGGTACCAGCTGAGATGACCGAGTTGAAGAAACAGATTGATGAACTGCTCAGACTGGGTTTTATTCGGAACAGCACATCCGCATGGGGAGCCCGGTTATTATTTGTGAAGAAGAAAGACGGTACTCTGCGAGTATGTGTGGATTATAGAAAGTTGAATCAGCTGACTATCAGGAATAAGTATCCCCTACCCCGGATTGAAGATCTATTTGATCAGTTTAGGGGTTCCTCTCACTTTTCCAAGATTGATTTAATGTCCGGATATCATCAAATTCGGGTTAGAGAGGAGGACATAGAGAAGACTGCCTTCAGGACACGGTATGGCCTATATGAGTATGTAGTCATGCCGTTTGGGCTTACTAATGCACCGGCGGTGTTCATGGATCTGATGAATAGAATATTCCGTCCTTACTTGGATCAGTTTGTGATCGTATTCATTGACAATATTCTGATCTACTCCAAAAGTCAGAAGGAACATGCCAAACACCTGCGGATAGTCCTAGACACCTTGAGAAAGAACCAATTGTATGCCAAAGCCAGCAAGTGTAAATTTTGGCTATCTGAAGTCAACTTTTTGGGGCACATCATATCAAAGGAAGGTATCGCCGTGGACCCAGCTAAGGTAGCAGCAGTCAAGGAATGAAAAGCGCCGACAAATGTGACCGAGATCCGCAGTTTTCTGGGATTAGCCGGTTACTACCGGAAATTCATCATGGATTTCTCCAAGATTGCAGCTCCACTTACCCGACTCACTCAGAAAGGAGTCAAGTTTGAGTGGTCGAATCTGTGCAATCAGAGATTTGAGGAGTTAAAGGAGAGGTTTACGACCGCTCCTATTCTGATCTTGCCGGAAAGAGCAGAAATTATGAAGTGTACTGTGATGCCTCCGGTGAGGGACTAGGGTGTACACTTAGTCAAGGTAATCGTGCAGTGGCGTACAGATCAAGACAGTTAAAAATTCATGAACGCCATTATGCCACACATGATCTAGAACTAGCAGCAATGGTCTTCGCTCTCAAAAGCTGGAGACACTACCTCTATGGTGAGAAGTTTGAGGTGTTCTCGGATCACAAGAGTCTGAAATACTTATTTGATCAGAAAGAACTCAACATGAGACAGCGCAGATGGATGGAATATCTGGCAGATTATGAGTTCGCACTTCGGTATCATCCTGGCAAGGCGAACAAAGTGGAGGATGCCCTCAGCCGCTTGTCACATGCGACAGTAGCCAGCATTATCAGAACGGAATGGGAGGTACTGAATACCATCAGAGAATTTAAACTCTACCTCAATAATCATGGGACCATATACAATCTGATCATACGATCCAACATGGTCTCCGAGATTGAACGGGAGCAACGGACAGATCCAGAAGTGGTAGAGATTTGGGCTAAGATGTCTACCGGTGAGGTTGTACTGGAGTGGGAGCTACGACCAGGACAGGGTCTTATGTTCCGAGGCAGGACATATGTGCCTAAGAATTGCAGAAGAGAGTTGCTAATTGAAGCACACCAAACCAAACTCTCTATCCACCCGGGCAGCACCAAGATGTATCATGATCTTAAGAGGCACTATTGGTGGCATGGACTTAAGAAAGATGTGGCAGAGTTTGTTGCTCGTTGCCTAACTTGTCAACAAGTCAAGGCAGAACATCGAAAACCACCGGGCTTACTCGCACCCTTACCAGTGCCAGAATGGAAAGAAGAGTACTAAGAAGAAAGAATAGAAAAGACTTAGAAAAAAATAAGAGAACATTCCAAGCTTGGCCTCCCACCACCCTAAGATCAAGACTTAGAAGACTTTCCATTCTTTCCTCCTTTCCCTCTCTCAAACCTACCTCAATCATTAGCCGAACCAAACCTTGGTGATCTCAGCTTGATCAAGCACATATAGTGGCCGAACATCAAGGAGAAGAGGAAGAAGAAGGGCTAAGGATTAAGAGGAGCAAGAGGAAACCGGAGGAGCCCCGGGAGTGGTAAGTAGTCCTCAACAAGATTTTATTTTTTAAAGGGTTAAAAAGGAGATCATGGAGTCCATTTCTTGGATTATATGGTGGACAAAAAAAATTTTTATGGGCCATGGATCTAAAATCCATCCAAGGAAGGGGATGGGACATGGACAAACCCTAATGGGTAAGGTAGGCTATGAATAATGAAACAAGTAAGGACATTATGTATGTATATGGATTATGCATGCATGCATGGCAAGAAGGGTTCAAGGATCATGGTTCGGCCATTGCATGGCCGAACCCTAACTGTTATGGAGATGTGGAAAGGATCCCATGCATGACTAAAATAAGATGTATGGTCTAAGATTATGGTTTGGCCTTTGCATGGCCAAACCCTAGGGTTCCATGTATGTGGATCATAAGGACAATGGATTGGCATGGCCGAACCCCATCAAGTGAATCTAACCATTGGATATGATTTTTAAGGAAGATGATGAACCATAGGGTTCGGCCATGATGTATGGCTGAACTCCATGGAGGTGTACTAGTAATTTTAAAGGGTGAAAAGATGGAAGATGATGAAGAATGTTGATAATTTTAAATGGATTTTAAGTATCGTAAATAATATTTTAAAAGGGTGGAAATAATGATAAACCATGGACCATGGGTTCGGCCATGTTGTATGGCCAATCCCATGGAGAGATTTTAGTGAACTTAGATGTGTTTGGAACCCTAGAGGTGATGGGGAATATGGTTAAGTTAATGGATTCAAAATGTGGTTAAGATTGATGATCTAAATATATGGTTGAAACCCCCTCAAAAAGGGACCTTGTAGTGGATCTAAATGTGATAAAAGATCCAAGAAAAAAATGAGGGAAAGACATCATGGGTTCGGCCATGGTGTATGGCCGAACCCATGACCCATTTTATGAGCCATTTTATGGGCTAAATTGGGTCCATGCATGTGTTAAAATTAATGGCTATTAAACTAAGAAAATGGAGGAAATTGTTAGGGGTTTGATAAGTTTTATGGCATGATTAAATGAATCAATCATGGATCCATGTTTATGGATCAGTTATGGACCTAAGGATGTAAAAATAAAATGAGAGCTTAGCCATGGAAAGGAGGAGTGGCAAAAAATGTAAATAAGGCCAAAAATGAAGAACCATGGGTTCGGCCATGGTATATGGCCGAACCCCATGGGGGATGTTTGTGGACTTAGGGGCTTGCAATAAGGATCTTGTTTGCTGGATAAGTGAAGCATAGGGTTGCTGGTTTTTAGACTCACATGATTAAAATAATCTAAGGATCAAAAAGGGACCCAAAAACCTAATTAGTGAGGTTCTGCCATGGTGTATAGCCGAACCCCACTAAGACATGTATGGTGCACTCAGGCATGGTTGAATCATAGTTTAATTTGTTGATGGTAATAAGGTAACGAGGACATCGCAAGCGGTGCGCGATTGGTGACCAAATTCTTGGACGGAAACGCAAAGGAACACTAGTTGGTATTTGGTAGGATTCCTACCTCATTGTAAGACATGGATTATGTGTATACGAATGTTTTACTTGATTTATTTTGGTAATCAAATGACATGTTTTAAGATGGGATTTAATGCTATGGTTCGTAATATTATTATATGGCATATTGCACTTACATCTCATGCATAGCATGGGAGGGATGAAATGAAACTGGAGTCCATGCTCCGTTGGGGCGACCGATAAACATACATGGGGATACTATGTGTTTATGATTATCTTGATGAGGCTATCCAAACAAGACGGTTACTATGTGTTTATGATTATCTTGATGAGACTATCCAAGCAAGAAGGTTACTATGTGTTTATGATTATCTTGATGAGGTTATTTAAACAAGAAGGTTACTATGTGTTTATAATTATCTTGATGAGGCTTTTCCATCAAGAGGGACATTGTATGATGGTGATATGGATGATGGGTGGGACTCATGGCATATGACACCCATCGCATGGCATTGTATTTAATTGCACGGTTTTGATATACTATTACCTATGTGTTTTGTTATCACTAATCCATGTGTTGTCCCTACTCGGAGTACCTACTGGGCTCATTGTCAAACGCCCTACTTCCACCTTAGATGATGACGTAGGAAATGAAGGAAGTGACCCGAACCAAGCGTAGGAGCTTGGAGGAGTGAGCTAGTTTATTTACTTAAGTTTATTTTGGAAGTGTAATTTGAGTAACTTAGCTCGTTGGACTTTAATATTTTAGATTACTTGCTATGGGTTGGACTTTATGTTGGACATTATAATTTTGAGGTGTTATTATTAATTAAGTGATGTAACTTCCTTGCTATCTAAAATTGGTAGGATAGACTCTATTATAATTCCGCATTTGGTTAAATATTCTGCAAGCTTACTTTCTACGTGTGAACTGTTCTTCGTGGACTTAGTTCCACGCACACGTAGGGTTGGCTAGTTAAGGGCCAGGATGTGGAAGCTCGGACTTAACTAGAGTCGTGACGTCCCACGCTCTTTGTCGCTCTTTAATTCAAAAAAAAAATATACTCTGATTTTCGGCTAAGTAGCATAGTGAAAAGGGGCAGGCGTTACATATTGGAGGGTTTACATCAAGGAAACCATAGGGTTCGGCTAAGTGTATGGTCGAACCCCATGGACTATTTTTTTTTTTTATGGATTAATTAGGGTAAGATCATGGTTGGAAATTATGGATGATGATATGTTCTTAATTTAAGAATCACATATGTTTACCTATGGACTTAGTATAAGTAAATAACCAACCATGATAGATGATGGAATATGGGATAAAAATGCATAGGATGAGGTTCGGCCATGTAGTATGGCCGAACCCCATCAATGATCATGTGGTGGACTTAGTGCTAATTTGTAATGTAATTGGAGATGGGTTAATGAAGGATTTAAAGGACAAAAACTAAGTGGTGAGGTTCGGCCATGTTGTATGGCCGAACCCCACTAAGGTGGTTTGGTTATGGACTTTGGTTTTTAAGCAAAATTAAACAAAGGGTTAGTATAGTGGCATTATTGTAAATATGAAGGAAATGATCAAAGGTGAAATGATCAAAGATGAATGATCAAAGGATTTGAAATATGGGCCAAAACAAAAATGGTAAGGTTAGGCCATGTTGTATGGTCGAACCCTGCCAAGGTTCATTTGGAAGTTTGAGTTAAGTGAATGGTTTTACTTAAATAAAAGAGAGACCAAAATTTAAATGGGTGAGGTTCGGCCATGGGGTATGGCCGAACCCCACAAAGTGGTTTTGGGACTTAGATTAAGTTGGAATCATATGGTGAAATGTTTGATTTGCTGTTATATAAATAGGGCCACGGGACTTGCTTGAACGGTGTACGAGTTGTGAACGAGTGACGGTTTAAAAGAACGGTCAACCTAAGTGAACATTGTGTAGGTTTCCTACCTTTTTTGAACCACATATATATTTGTTGTTTTATCATAGTTTTGATGAATTATGTGCTAAGTAATTATGTTTCAAAATGGTTTCGTATGATAAGATGTATTTACAAATGGCATGAACACATTAGCATCTCATGCATGGCATGGGGTGGTAATTATGGAAACCGGAGGTCACACTCCGTCGGGGCGTCCGAAAGACCACTGTGGGGTACCTTGATGATGAGAATCCCATCAAGAGGAATCCGGAGGCCACACTTCGTCGGGGCGTCTGAAAGACCACTATGGGGTACCTTGATGATGAGAATCCCGTCAAGAGGAAGCTATGTATATTTGTGATGGGTGGGACTCATTACATGTGCATTTCATACATAGCATTGTTTTATGAGATTTTGATGAACATGTATTATTCTATTATTTGCATGTGTTCTTACTAATCTTGTGGTAGACCTAATCAGAAACACCTACTGGGCGCGTTGATCTAACGCCCTATCTCTATCCTTAGTGGATGACGCAGGAAAGGGGAAGAACGAGGATCGTGATGGAAACCAAGCATAGGCGCTTGGCTTGAATGGACTTTGATATATGGACTTTTATTTAAGTTATTGGGACAATGTAATTCGATAGTTAGATGTTGTTGGCATGTAATAATGTAGTTAACTATGGTTTGGTTTATTTTGGATGGTTTGGAATGAATGGTGGTCTAAGGATTATTTTAGTAATTTTGGAGAATATGATTATGTGCTTTGCTATCTAATGATGTAAAATGGAGTAGTCTTAGGATCTATTATAACCCGCTGTTAGACTAAGATTAAGTTGATTCCGCAAGTCTCATTGGTACCATCTGTGGACTAGTTCTTATGGACTTAGTTCATATGCACATGGGCTTGGCCAGTTAAGGGTTGGATTTTAGAAGTCCGAACTTAACTCGCGTCGTGACGTCTCGCCCCGATCACCTGTTTATTATTATAAAAAAAAGAAAAAAATAAGCTCTGATTATTAGAGTGAAAAGGGCGGGATGTTACAGTTGGTATCAGAGCGAAACGGGAAGTTGAATCTTCCGAAGTAAGATTAAGATGGTTTCATGTCTCACTGACAGATAAGAATCCCAATTGACCGACTATTCAGAGTCCGTTGACTGAGAGCCGGATTAATTTACTTCGTAGACTCAGACTGAACAATCAATCTGAGAACAACGGTGAAAGATAGCAAAAGTACAATCATTATAGTTGATTTACCAAACGCAGCAAAATAGGATATACTTCCCCAATTTTCCCCAAATTGTAAAAGATAGCAAACAATAGGTATTTAGAAATTTCCCCCCAAAAACAAAGGAAAACCAAGTTTGCTTATTTGGAAATCTCCCCAAAATAGTGAAAAACACAAACTGTACTAAGAAACTAAGTCGCTAATGTTTTCATGACTTAGGGAAAATGGCTTCAAAGAAAAAGATCCCTCAAAACCAGAAGGGGAAGGAAAAAGTGTTACAAATCACTCAACATGAGAAGGTGGTATCTCAACATGAAATATATGTACATGAGAAAGAGCCATCTATACAAGAGAAGGAGGTGACTCAACCTGGGAAGGAGCAATCTTTCCATGAAAAGTCACGCAATGAGGAAGAATCACATCACTCCCTGCGAGAAGAGAAGGAAAGTGAACATTCATCTTGGAAGGAGGAAGAGGGGAACAACGGTGTACATATACCACATGTGCCGCCTGAACTACAGGGCTTAGTTCAAGCAGTGGTGACTTCTGTACTTCAACAGCATATGTATGGAAGTGAAAGTTCTAAGGACGGCAATGACCGGAGTATGGTCTGAGAATTCTAGCAACAGCGCCCTCCCTACTTCAAAGGGAAGGAAGAGGCTGTCGGAGTTCAACATTGGCTGAAGAAGATCACTCAGATCTTAACTCTACTCAAGATCTCGAGTCATACTGACAGGATTCTACTGGCTCCGTCACAACTAATTGAAGATGCCGGTAAATGGTGGGAGGTAATGGAGAAATAGCGTGCACTCATACCAGTAAGAGAGAGGACGACCATGACTTGGGATGAGTTTTCAGCGACCTTTTTGGAACACTACTTTCTGGAGGAGGAGAAAGAGCGTCAGACTCAAGCCTTTCTGTCTTTGGTACATGGCTCTATGACGGTGGCAGAATATCACCGAGAATTCCTCAGTCTATCATGCTATGCATTTTACATGGTGGATACAGAGCATCGCAGGGCACGGAAGTTTGAGAGGGGTCTTCGGCCAAACATCAGGGCCAAAGTGACCATATTCAAAGTAGCCACACTGGCTGAGGTGGTCAGCAAGGCCACTATAGCAGAGAGAGAGCTGAATGAAACGGTGCGGTTTGACAACCGCCGAGCACCAAGTGGGAGGGGTGGGTTCCAGCCCAACAAGAGGTTCCGACCGAACTTCAGTAGACCCTCACCATCTACTGGGTCCACAGGGGGCTTTCATCCCAACCAGCCCTCCCCATCTGCATCAGTCACTCAAGCATTCAGAGGGGTGAACAACTGTTTCCATTGTGATCAGCTGGGTCACTTCAAGAGAGATTTCCCAAAGCTCAACAATCTCTCATATTCCAGAGGATCTTTCTGTCCACCAGCTAGGCCGGTTAACTCCCGGGGAGGCAAGACTTATAATCAGGCAGGTCGGGCGCCTAACCCTACTGGATCTGGACATCTGTTTACTCTAGCACTTCCTGAGGATGTGGATCATTATGTGATTCAAGGTATGGCTGTTGTCAGTAGTTCCTATGCATATGTACTATTTGATTCTAGAGCTTCACACTCCTTTATACCTGCATCATTTATAACTGCCACTGGAACTCTAGTTCAAAAATTGTCCACATCACTCACAATTGTATCCCCTGTCGGAGACACGTCATTGGGACACATATGCACGGCTGTGAATATGGAACTAGCTGGACTCAGATTTGAGTTCAATTATCTGGTACTCGATATGTTTGAGTACGATATTATCTTCGGCATGGATTGGTTGGCTAGTTTCAAGCCAACATTGATTGTTATCGCCGCAGAGTGACATTTTGGTCACCCGAAGGAAAGCAATATGTAGTTCATACAGACAAGCAAAGCGGACTGCAGAAAGGGTTGAATCATCTAGTATTGAACATTATCAGAATCAACACAACACCGGTGGATGAACTCCCGGCAATAGTGAAAGATTATGCGGATGTTTTTCCGAAAGAACTCCTGGCTTGCTGCCTATGAGGGAGATAAACTTTGAAATCAAGCTGTACCCTGGCACTTCACCAGTATCTTTACGCCACTAACGGACGGCACCAGCAGAGATGTCCGAATTAAAGAAGCAGATTGATGAACTGCTTAGACTGGGTAGCATCCGAAACAACACATCGTCTTAGGGAGCACCAGTGTTGTTTGTGAAGAATAAGGACGGTTCACTCCGAATGTGTGTGGACTACCGGAAACTGAATCAGTTAACTCTCCGGAACAAGTACCTTTGCCCAGGATCGATGATTTATTCGATCAATTGAGGGGTTCCAGTCATTTTTCGAAGATTGATTTGATGTCCGGTTATCATCAAATCAGGGTTAAGGAGGAAGATATAGAGAAGACAGCCTTTAGGACGCGGTATGGACTATATGAGTTTGTAGTCATGCCGTTTGGACTCACCAATTCACCGGCTGTGTTCATGGATTTAATGAACAGGATCTTCCGTCCGTATCTAGATCAGTTTGTAATTGTGTTAATTGATGATATCCTGATCTTTTCCAAAAGTAAGGAAGAACATGCTGAGCACCTACGGATAGTCTTGAACACTTTGAGACAGAACAAGTTGTATTCCAAAGCGAGCAAATGTGAATTTTGGCTATCTGAGGTCAAATTCTTGGGGCATGTCATAACAGCAGACGGTATAGCCGTTGATCCGGCTAAGGTGGCGGCAGTGAGTGAGTGGAAAACACCAAAGAATGTCACTGAAATCCATAGCTTCCTGGGTTTGGCTGGTTATTATAGGAAGTTCATCATGGACTTCTCCAAAATTGCATCTCCATTGACTTGACTCGCTCAGAAAGGAGTCAAATATGAGTGGACAGATCTGTGCAACCGGAGGTTCGAGGAGCTGAAAGATAGACTTACAACTGCTCCTATCTAAATTTTGCCGGAAAGAAGCAAAGGTTATGAAGTACAATGCGATGCTTCAGGAGAGGGACTGGGGTGTTCACTCATGCAACATCATCGTGTGGTGGCATATGGTTCAAGACAATTAAAAATTCATGAACGCCTCTATCGTACACATGATCTGGAATTAGCTGCAGTGGTCTTCGCTCTTAAAAGCTAGAGACACTATCTATATGGTGAGAAGTTTGAAGTCTTTTCAGATTACAAGAGCTTGAAGTATTTATTTGATCAGAAAGAGCTCAACCTGAGGCAGCGCAGATGGATGGAATATCTGGCGGATTATGAGTTCGCACTTCGATATCATCCAGGAAAGGCAAAGAAGGTGGCGGATGCTCTCAGCTGCATATCACATGCATCAGTGGCATGTTTGATCAGAACAGAATGGGAAATGTTGAATACCATTCGAGAGTTCAATCTATATATCACAAACCATGGGAGTATGTACAATTTAATCATGCGGTCCAACATGGTTACCAAGATTGAACAAGAGCAACGAGCAGATCCGGAAGTGGAAGAGATATGTGCCAAGATGTCTACTGGCATAGTCATACCGGAATGGGAGTTGCTGTAACACCCCGTTTTCTCAAAGATATTGATATTTACAAAAATGCCACTAGAATGGTAGAATTAATAGATGTGATTGTAAATGAGAAAATGGTGGGGCCCATGTTCAAATTAAGACCCTATGAACATATTATAAGGATCAAATTTAAGTAAATGGGTAATGAACATCAAATGGGGTCAAAGTGGCTAATTGGGTCAAATGACCCCATTGGGACCCAATGGGTCATGGTGGATTTATTTGACCATTGGGTAAACTCAATTTTATTATGGTTAAGCTGAATGGATTGGAAATGAAATATGTGATAAATGCGTAGGCTTGATACAAGTGTGTAAAACCACATTTAAATGGGAAAACCACCCATAAATGGGTCATGCCGTCAAATTGGATCCATGGGCCAAATGGGGACCCAATGGGTCGAGTTGACTATGTGGACTATAGTTGACCGTGTGGACCCTCAAGTGAGCTCAAATATGAGTTAAATCAGGTTGAGTTGGGACTAAAGTGAGTTGGATTTGAATTAAATGGTTGAGTTGACTCAAGTGCATTAAATGAATGGCATTTAATGTGGTGAGTTGGACTAATGAGTTGGGTGAGTTAAAATGGAAACCAAAGGGACCTTGAATTCCATTGAGTCGAATGAGGAGGTGAGGAGTTGCCTTAGTCTTAAACACCACAAAGAATTCCACACGTTGGTGGCATGAGGGGAAGTTTTTCCATGCATGAAATTAGATGGAATGGGATAAGTCTTGAATGGGGAATATGGAGGGTTTGCATCTTATGATGGAAACCCAAGAGGCCAACATTGGGAATTCCAAGGGATGCCTTGGTTGGCATCAAGTGACTCTTTGGTTTAATCAACATTGATGAGGGCTAAATGAGGGGTCAAGGGCTGTTTAACAAAAGGAATACACCATTCATTTGGCCGAATTTCACATTGTAATAGCCTTAGAATTCTTATCTCTCTCCCTCTCTCAAGAACATACTCTCTTGGCCGAACCAGCTACTGGTGTTCTCACCATTGATCAAGCACATATTTGGCTAGAGACTAAGGAAGCAAGAAGGAGGGAAACAAAGATCAAAGGCAAGAGGAAAGGCAAAGGAAATTGGTAAGTATTCCATGGAATTTGGTTTAATTAAATTGGTAAAAAGGGAGCATGTTTTGGGCCATGGAATGGCCGAATGCATCAAGGAATTAAACCTTGGATAAAGGTTGTTTAAAATGGTAAAAATGTATCATTGGGTTCGGCCACTTTGGATGGCCGAACCCCATGATATTATTCGGTTAGGTTGATGGTTTTGAAGGCTAAAAACCATGCAAAACCATGGAGATTCGTACATGTTTTGATGAGGCAAAGTATTTGTTAAAAAGGTTTAAATGATAGGCCATAGGGTTCGGCCACTTGGGATGGCCGAACCCGATGAAATCATATGATAATTATATGGTAATCTTTGATGGTTTTTGGGAGATAAAATCCATGTTATGCAATGAAAGTTTAAAAGGGGTTTTTGAATGAAGAAAAGTGTAATATGTTGGTCGGCCATGGGATGGCTGAACCATATGGTTTATAGTCAAAAGTATCGAGCCTAAGTTATGTAAGAATGATGGAAGGATTGGGCCAAAGAGAACCATAGGGTTCGGCGGATTGTTTTCATGGGGTAATTGGATTAAGATCATGTTGGAATTTATGTCTTGTTTTATGATTTTGTGTTAAGATTCATCTACGCTTAGTTATGAATATAAATTGATCAACATGATAAATGGTGGAACATGAGATAAAAATCCATAGGGTGAGGTTCGGCCATGTAGTATGGCCGAACCCCACTAATGATCATTTGATGGACTTAGGGTTAATTTTTATTATAATTGGAGAAGGGTGATGAAGGGATAAAAGAACCAAGGATGATTCATAGGGTTCGGCCGAACTTGGGTCATGTTTGAGGGTTTTGAAGGATTAAAAGACCTAATTTGGATTGGTGAGGTTTGGCGAAGTAGTATGGCCGAACCCCACTAAGGTGGATTGGTTATGGAATTTGGTCTTTGAGCAAAAGTAAGCATTGGTCTAAGTGCAATGGCAAAACTGTTAATACAAGTCAAATGATAAATATGAAGGGATTGATCAAAGGACTTGGAAAGAGGGGTCCAAAACCAAAGTCAGAAGGTTCGGCCAGGTTGTATGGCCAAACCTACCAAGATATGTTTGAAGGGTAAAGTGTTCAAGGGTTGATCAAATAAAAAGGAAGATTAAATCCTAAGTTGGTGAGGTTCGGCCATGGGTATGGCCGAACCCCACAAGATGATTTATGGGGTTTTAGACTTAGTTAGAAATCAAATGGTATGTTGTATTGACTGATTGACATGAAATAAGGTAGCGGAACTTGAACGGCTTACGAGTCGTGATCGGGTGAAGCTCAAAAAGGAACGGACACTTAAGCAAAGTTTCTGTAGGTTTCCTACCTACTTGTAACCACTGTTATATTTGGTTTTATCATGTTTTTATGAGATATGTTGTTACTGTTTTATGTTTCAAAATGGGTTTTGAATGATGAGATATATTTACAAATCACATATATATACATTGACATCTCATGCATGGCATGGGGTGATGATTGTGGAAAAACTTAATGATGAGAGTCACATCGGCCTCCTTAGGCGATGAGGGTCCTGCCAGGAGGAATAACATAATGAAGAGAGTCACATCGGCCTCCTTAGGCAATGAAGGTCCCGCCAGGAGGAATATCATGATGATGAGAGTCACATGGGCCTCCTTAGGAGATGAGGGTCCCGCCAGGAGGAATATCATCAAGAAGAAATGAAAGAGTACTATGGTTTACCTTGACGATGAGAGTCTCGTCAAGTGATGGCTATGTATACGTGTGATGGGTGGAACTCATTACATTTGCACTTATGTACATAGCATTGATTTCAGATGTTTTGTTGATCATATACTATGATATATGCATGTTTTCTATACTAACCATGTGGTAGCCTTGATCGGAAAACCTACTGGGCACGTTGATCTAACGCCCTATTTCTATCCTTAGAGGATAATGCATGAAAAGGGAAAGGGAAAAAGAAGGTCTAGGACCAGGAGGGGAGCCAAGCTTAAGAGCTTGAGTGTTGGAATCAACTTCTATTTTACTGTCATTTGAATTACATTTTATGGACATGTAATAACTAGTAACTTTGCTATGGTTTGTTTATGGTTTGACATTGGATGCTTGGTTTAAGCATTATAATGGGAGACTTGTACTTGCTATCTAGTCGGTATAATTCCGCAATCAGTATTTCCGCAATTGGTCTAGTTTATTCCGCATGACTTGATTAGTTCCATGTGTGGTTTGTTATTCATAGGTTTAGTCCATGTTCACATGGGTGGCCAGTTAAGGGTCGGACTTTGGAAGTCCGAACTTAGCTCGCGTCGTGACGTCGTCCGCCCTATTTCGGTATTATTATATTATTATTTAAAAAAAAAATTAGACTCTGAATCTCAGAAAGGGTGGGGCGTTACAGTTACGACTAGGTCAGGGTCTTGTATTCCGGGGTAGAATATATGTGCCAAAAAGCTACAGAAAAAAGTTGTTAATTGAGGCACATCAGACCAAACTCTCCATACATCCAGGTAGCACCAAGATGTATCATGACCTGAAGAGACATTATTGGTGGCACGGGCTCAAAAGAGATGTTTCAGAATTTGTGGCACACTGCTTAACTTGTCAGCAGGTTAAGACGGAACACCAGAAGCCACCAGGTTTACTCAAACCCTTAGCAGTGCCAGAATGGAAATGGGAGCACATTTCCATGGATTTTGTAACAGGGTTGCCTAAGTCATCAAAGGGCAATGATGCAATATGGGTTGTGGTAGACCGATTGACCAAGTCGGTCCACTTTCTACCCATCAGGATGACGGATTCGGAGACATTGGGTTGGCGGTATATCAAAGACATCATCAGATTACATGGTATTCCACGAACAATCATATCTGACAGAGATAGCTGATTCACCGGAAGGTTGTGGCAGAGCATGCAGTCGGCCATGGGGTCCAATCTACTGACTAGCACAGCATTCCATCCACAGACTGATGGACAGTCGGAAAGGACAATACAAACATTGGAGGACATGCTGAGGGCGTGCATGCTAGACTTCAAGGGTGGATGGGAGGATCATTTGCCACTGGTAGAGTTTTCATATAACAATAGCTACCAAGCAAGCCTTCAGATGGCACCATTTGAGGCTTTATATGGTAGACCATGCAGGTCACCAGTGTGCTAGACCGAGGCCGGCGAGCCTGCGCTGATTGGACCCGAGCTAGTCGCAGAGACTATAGCACAAATTCAGTTGATACGTCAGCACTTATTGACTGCACAGAATCGGCAAAAGAGCTATGCTGACAAGAGGAGGAGGTTTCTCGAATTTGAAGTGGGGGACATGGTATTCTTGAAGGTCTCGCCACGAAAGGGGCACATGAGATTTGGGAAGAAGGGAAAACTATCGCCAAGATATGTGGGACCGTTTTCCATCATAAGAAGGATGGGAGATGTAGCTTATCAATTGGCACTTCCATCACAATTGGCATCTTTACACGATGTGTTTCATATATTGATGCTGAGGAAGTACAACCCCGATCCGTCGCATGTATTGAATGTACAAGATATAGATGTACAAAGTGATGTGACTTATGTCGAGAAGCCTGTCAGAATAATAGAGACTGAGCAAAGGGTGTTGCGAAACCAAGCGATTCAGTTCGTCAAGGTGGTATGGGATCGACATGGTGTTGAGGAAGCCACTTGGGAACTAGAATCGGAGATGAGAACAACTCGCCCTGAATTGTTTGTATGATGTATTTTGAAATCCTACTTCGTTCGATTTTCGAGACGAAAATTTTAAAAAGAGGATTGTATTGTAATACCCTAGATTTTTCAATATATCAATATTTATGAAAATACCAATTGAGTTATGAATTAAAAGGTTATGATCGTAGATGAGTAAGTGTGGGGCCCATTGTTCAATTAATCCTCAATGGCTATGAGTTGTGTGTTTGAAATAAAATAAATGAGTAATTAGGTCAAGATTACTAATTGGGTCAAAGTTTGTGAAATGTGTCAAAATGGCCAATTTGGACCCAATGGGTCGGGTTTGACTTAGTTGACCATCAAGTGAGTCCAAGTTTGATTGAGTTAGGCTGATTGGAGTTTGAAATGGAATTAAAGAATTGAGTTAAATGAGTGAGTTGATTGGAAATAAATTATAAGTGAGTGAGTTGATTTGAAATAAGTTATGAGTAAATGAGTTGTTTTAAATTATAAATGAGTGGAGAATGAGGTTGACGGGCTGGTGTTTCATATTCAAATAAGATGGTCCACACGTTGGATGCATGGGAGGTTACCTCATGCATGAAACTCCAAAGATGGAGAATGAACGGAGTTGCCGATTTTATGGAGTTACATAAGGTGGAGTGACGGTTACACCAAGATATCAAGGGCTAGCCGTTGGAGCCTAGGAGAGTTTCATTTCAAAATGAAACTCTCACATGCAATGGAAATGAAAAATGGATAATGTGAGGAATGCATACAGCAAGGTGGTCTTGGGAAGCCGTTGGACACCTTGGGAGTTTCATCTCAAGGATGAAACCCCAAGGGAGGTATTAAACAAATGAGAGTTACATAATGGGTTCACACTTGGAGAGGTGTTGGAGAAGGGTTGTATCTAGGGCAGCAAAGAGCCAAAACCGTTGGAGGGTTTCATCTCAAGGATGAAACCCCCACATGAAATAAATTATGGAAGTAAATGGGAGGAGAGTTACATTTGGTGTCAAACATGGGTTGAAGTGCATTAGTCAAAAAAAAAAAAAAAGGGTTTTCATTTGCACACTCTCTCTCTCTTTCTCTCCCTCTCTTAGACGCTGCTCATCTTTCAAGACCTAAGGCATTGGCTGATTGTCTTTCATACCAATCAGTCCTTAGCCGATCATCTTTCCAAGTCAAAGTACACATAGAGCAAAGGAGTTTGGCATCAAGGTTTAAGACCAAATTTCTATCTCTCTCCCTCTCTCAAATTTATACCTTGGCCAAATTATTCCAAGGAATTGGTAGCAAGGTCAGTCTCAGCCAAAAGAACAAGAAGAAAGAAGGAGAGGCTAGGGAAGTAAAGGACCAAGGAAGAAGACAAAGAACCGAAGGAATCGCGGTATTGGTAAGTGCATCATAACCTTTGTCAAATAAAATGGATTAAGGATTATGATCCAGCCATTACATGGCCGAATTTACCAAAGGTTTAGATTAAGGATTATGCTGTTTAAAAATGGCAAAACATGGACCATAGGGTTCGGCCACCTGGGATGGCCGAACCCCATGAAAATTTATGGTAATTTTTATGGTTTTTGATAGATAAAAACCATACAATGATTGGAAGGATTAAAGGGCTTTTTAAATGGAGATAAGTTTACTGTTTTGGAGTGGCTATGGCATGGTTGAATCATGTTAAGGTTATGGCTAAGTTGATGATCAAAACTATGGACAAATATTGGAGGGTTTACATCAAGGAAACCATAGGGTTCGGCTAAGTGTATGGCCGAACCCCATGGACTATTTTTATGGATTAATTAGGGTAAGATCATGGTTGGAAATTATGGATGATGATATGTTCTTAATTTAATAATCACATATGTTTACCTATGGACTTAGTATAAGTAAATAACCAACCATGATAGATGATGGAATATGGGATAAAAATCCATAGGATGAGGTTCGGCCATGTAATATGGCCGAACCCCATCAATTATCATTTGGCGGAGTTAGTGCTAATTTATAATATAATTGGAGATGGGTTAATGAAGGATGTAAAGGACAAAAACAAAGTGGTGAGGTTCGGCCATGTTGTATGGCCGAACCCCACTAAGGTGGTTTGGTTATGGACTTTGGTTTTTAAACAAAATTAAACAAAGGGTTAGTGTAGTGGCATTATTGTAAATATGAAGGAAATGATCAAATGTGAAATGATCAAAGATGAATGATCAAAGAATTTTAAATATGGGCCAAAACCAAAATGGTAAGGTTCGGCCATGTTGTATGGCCGAACCCTACCAAGGTTCATTTGGAAGTTTGAGTTAAGTGAATGGTTTTAGTTAAATAAAAGAGAGACGAAAATTTAAATGGGTGAGGTTCGGCCATGGGGTATGGCCGAACCCCACAAAGTGGTTTTTGGGACTTAGACCAAGTTGGAATCATATGGTTAAATGTTTGATTTGCTATTATATAAATAGGGGCAGGGACTTGCTTGAACGGTGTACAAGTTGTGAACGGGTGACGGTTTAAAAGAACGGTCAACCTAAGTGAACATTGTGTAGGTTTCCTACCTTTTTGAACCACATATATATTTGTTGTTTTATCATAGTTTTGATGAATTATGTGCTAAGTTATTATGTTTGAAAATAGTTTCGTATGATAAGATGTATTTACAAATGGCATGAACACATTGGCATCTCATGCATGGCATGGGGTGGTAATTATGGAAACCGGAGGCCACACTCCGTTGGGGCGTCCGAAAGACCACTGTGGGGTACCTTGATGATGAGAATCCCATCAAGAAGAATCCGGAGGCCACACTCTGTCGGGGCGTCCGAAAGACCACTATGGGGTACCTTGACGATTAGAATCCCGTCAAGAGGAAGCTATGTATATTTGTGATGGGTGGGACTCATTACATGTGCATTTCATATATAGCATTGTTTTATGAGATTTTGATGAACATGTATTATTCTATTATTTGCATGTTTTGTTACTAACCTTGTGGTAGACCTAATCGGAAACACCTATTGGGCGCGTTGATCTAACGCCCTATCTCTATCCTTAGTGGATGATGCGGGAAAGGGGAAGAACAAGGATCGTGATGGAAACCAAGCATAGGCACTTGGCTTGAATGGACTTTGATATATGGACTTTTATTTAAGTTATTGGGACAATGTAATTTGATAGTTAGATGTTGTTGGCATGTAATAATGTAGTTAACTATGGTTTGGTTTATTTTGGATGGTTTGGAATGAATGGTAGTCTAAGGATTATTTTAGTAATTTTGGAGAATATGATTATGTGCTTTGCTATCTAATGATGTAAAATGGAGTAGTCTTAGGATCTATTATAACCCGCAGTTAGACTAAGATTAAGTTGATTCCGTAAGTCTCATTGGTACCATGTGTGGATCAGTTCTTATGGACTTAGTTCATACGCACATGGGCTTGGCCAGTTAAGGGTCGGATTTTAGAAGTCCGAACTTAACTCGCGTCATGACGTCCCACCCCGATCACCTGTTTATTATTATAAAAAAAAAATAAACTATGATTATTAGAGTGAAAAGGACGGGGTGTTACAGTTTAGTTTGATGATTATGACGTTTTAATAATGATTATGGACTTGACGTACTTTGCTATCTGAATGGAATAGAATTTAGTTCTATTATGATTCTGAAATTTTGATGTTATGATTTTTATTCCGCATGTTGATATTGTTATGTGTGAACCATTTTCGTGGACTTAATCCATGCACACATAGGGTTGGCTAGTTAAGGGTCGGACTTTGGAAGTTCGGACTTAGCTCGCGTCGTGACGTCCAACGTTTTATCACTCTATTCTGTTATAAAAAAAAAATAGACTTTGAATTTATGGGAAGAAGCCAGTGAAAAAGGGCGGGGCGTTACAGTTGGTATCAGAGTGAACCCGAAACACTGAATCTTTCGAAGTAAATTAATCCAGTCTCGTGCATTAATTTAATTCGTTAGACTCAGATGGATGATAGCAAAGGAAGTACAGTCAAAATAATCGGATTATCAAACATAGTGACATAGAATGTATTTCCCCAGAAAAAAAAAAATCAACAGTGCTTATTTGGAAATTTTCCCCAACAGGTAGGAATTACAAAATTTTGTTTATGGAAACTAAGTCTTGATATTTTTAATGGCTTAGGGAAAAATGGCTCCAAGGGGAAGGCCAAGGAGAAATACCTGACAAAACTCAAAAGAGGGTGAAGAGGAGGAACAACATTCTCATCATGAGGAGGAACAACATTCTCATCATGAAGAGGAAAAACATCAATCCCACCAAGAGGAGGAGCAACAAAGCAACATGAACATACCATTGGTACCTCCTGAATTGCAGAATTTGGTTCAAGCGGTGGTCACTTCGGTGCTTCAACAACACCTGAACGAGAATGGAACCACCAACGGGAACAATGACAGGAGCATGGTCAAGGATTTCCAGCAATAGCGCCCTCCTTACTTCAATGGGAGAGAAGGGGCTGTCGGAGCGGAAAACTGGCTGAAGAAGATTTCACAGATTCTGACTTTATTGAATATCATGAGTCATGCTCACAAGATTTTACTGGCCACATCGCAATTGATCGATGATGCCGGTAAATGGTGGGAGGTGATAGAGAAACAGCGAACACTTATTTTGGAAAGGGAGAGGACTACAATGACTTGGGAGCAGTTCTCAGCTACCTTCCTGGAACATTATTTTCCTAAGGAGGAGAAGGAGCGCCAGACCCAGGCTTTTCTATCTTTGGTACAGGGTACCATGACGATGGCAGAGTACCACCAGGGGTTTCTCAGTCTATCTGTATATGCATTCTATATGGTGGATACAGAGTATCGGAGGGCACACAAGTTTGAGTGCGGCCTTCGGCCAAACATAAGGGCCAAGGTAACTATATTCAAGGAAGCCACATTGGCAGAGGTGGTCAGCAGGGCCACTATAGCAGAACAGGAGATGGCTGAGTTGACGCGGTTTGACAATTGCCGAGCTCAGAGTGGGAGGGGTACATTCCAGCCCAACAAGAGGTTCTGACCGAACTCTAGCAGACCCGCACCATCTACTGGGTCAACAGGGGGCTTTCGTTCCAATCATCCCTCCCCATCTGCATCGGTCACTCAGGCTCCCAGAGGTGGGAGCAATTGCTTTCATTGTGATCAGCTTGGCCATTTTAAGAGGGAATGTCCACAACTCAATAAACCCTCTAATACCAGGGGTTCATCTCGTCCATCAGTTAGGCTAGCTAATTCACGTGGAGGCAGGACATTTAATTAGGCGGGACGACCACCTACAGGATCTGGACGAGTATTCACTTTAGCACCTCCAGCAACAGAGGATCATTCAGTGATTCAAGGTATGGCAGTAGTCAGTAGTTCCTATGCCTTTGCATTATTTGATTCGGGAGCATCACACTCTTTCATATCTGCTGCATTTATAACTACTACTGGTACATTGGTACAAAAACTGTCCACATCATTCACTATTGTATCCCCCGTCAGAGACACATCATTGGGACTTATATGCACAACAGTGAACACTGAACTTGCTGGACTCAGATTTGAGTTCAATTATTTGGTGCTCGATATGACAAAATATGATATTATTTTCGGTATGGATTGGTTGGCTAGCTTTAAGGCCAATATTGATTGTTATCATTGAAGGGTGACATTTTGGTCGCTCGAGGGAAAACAACATGTGGTGCATGCTGATAAACAAAGCAAACTGCATGAAGGGTTGAATCATCTGGTATTGAATATTATCAGAATCAACAAGGCACCGGTGGTTGAACTTCCGAAAATAGTAAGGGACTATGCGGACGTTTTTCCAAAGGAACTCCCTGGTTTGCCTCCCATAAGGGAGATTAATTTTGAAATCAAATTATACCCTGGCACTGCACCAGTGTCATTACCACATTATCGGATGGCACCAACAGAGATGTCCGAGTTAAGAAACAGATTGATGAACTACTCAGACTGGGGTGCATTCGGAACAGTACATTGGCTTGGGGAGCTCCGGTTTTATTTGTAAAGAAAAAGGATGGTTCACTTCGTATGTGTGTGGATTATCGCAAACTGGCCCAGCTGACAATCAGAAACAAGTACCCTCTACCCAGGATCGATGATTTATTTGATCAACTTAAAGGTTCCAGTCATTTTTCTAAGATTGACCTGATGTCAGGATATCACCAAATTTGGGTTAGGGAGGAGGACATAGAGAAGACAGCCTTCAGAAAGCGGTATGGGCTATGTGAGTTTGTAGTCATGCCGTTCGGACTCACCAATGCACCGGCTGTGTTCATGGATTTAATGAACAAGATCTTCCGTCCTTATTTGGAGCAATTTGTTATTGTATTCATTGATGATATTTTGATTTACTCCAAGACTCAGAAAGAACATGCTGAGCACCTGAGAATAGTTCTGGACACTTTGAGAATAACAAATTATATGCTAAAGCCAGTAAATGTGAATTTTGGCTATCTGAGGTCAACTTTTTAGGACATGTCATATCAGAAGAAGGTATAGCCGTGGACCCGGCTATGATAGCGGCAGTAAGAGACTGGAAAGCGCCAAAGAATGCAACCGAAATCCGTAGTTTCTTGGGATTGGTGGGTTATTACCGGAAATTTATCATGGACTTCTCTAAAATTGCATCTCCATTGACTCGACTCACTCAGAAAGGAGTCAAATATGTATGGTCGGATTTGTGCAATTAGAGGTTTGAAGAGCTGAAGAAGAGACTTACCACTGCTCCCATCCTAGTTTTGCCAGAAAGAGGCAAGTGTTATGACGTACAATGCGATGCTTCAGGAGAGGGACTGGGGTGTACGTTCAGTCAAAGTAATCGTGTGGTGGCATACGGATCAAGACAGTTGAAAATACATGAACGTCTCTATCCTACACACGATCTGGAACTAGCCGCAGTGGTCTTCGCTCTCAAAAGCTGGAGACATTATCTTTATGGCGAGAAATTTGAAGTGTTTTCAGATCATAAAAGCTTGAAGTATTTGTTTGATCAAAAAGAACTCAACTTGAGGCAGCGCAGATGGATGGAATATCTGGCGGATTATGAGTTCGCACTTCGTTATCACCCTAGCAAGGCGAACAAGGTGGCAGATGCCCTCAGTCGTTTATCACATGCATCAGTGCCATGTTTGATCAGGACAGAATGGGAGATGCTGAATACCATTCGAGAATTAAAACTTTACTTCAATAACCATGTGACTTTATACAATTTGATCATACGGTCCAACATGGTTACCAAGATTGAACAGGAACAGCGGACAGACCCGGAAGTGGAGGAGATTTGGGCCAAGATGTCTACTGATGAAGTCATACCGGAATGGGAGTTACGACCAAGACATGGACTTCTATTCCGAGGAAGGATTTATGTACCTAAGAGCTGTAGAAAAGAGATATTGGTTGAAGCACATCAGACCAAACTTTCTATTCATCCGGGCAAGTACCAGATGTATCACGACCTGAAGAAACATTACTGGTGGCACGGACTCAAAAGAGATGTGGCAGAATTCGTAGCACATTGCTTAACTTGTCAATAGGTTAAGACGGAACATCAGAAGCCACCAGGGTTACTCAAACCCTTACCAGTGCTCGAATGGAAATGGGAGCACATCTCCATGGATTTTGTTACAGGGTTGCTGAAGTCTTCAAAGGGCAACGATGCGATATGGGTCGTGGTAGACTGACTGACCAAGTCTGCACATTTCATTCCTATTAAGATGACAGATTCATTTGAGACTTTGGGTCGGCGGTATATTAAAGATATCATCAGATTGCATGGTATACCTCGAACTATTGTGTCTGACAGAGATGGTTGATTCACCGGCAGAGTATGGCAGAGTATGCGGTCGGCCATGGGAACAAACTTACTGACTAGCCATCCACAGACTGATGGACAGTCTAAGAGGACAATACAAACATTGGAGGATATGTTGAGGGTATGTATGTTGGATTTCAAGGGTGGATGGGAGGATCACTTGCCATTGGTAGAATTCTCATACAACAATAGTTACCAGGCAAGCCTCTAGATGGCTCCATTTGATGCATTATATGGTAGACCATGTAGGTCACCAGTGTGTTGGACAGAGGCCGGTGAGCCTGCACTGATTGGACCTGAGTTGGTTGCAGAGACTACAGCACAGATACAGTTGATACGACAACATTTGTTGACTGCGCAGAGTCATCAGAAGAGCTATGCTGACAAAAGGAGGAGGTTCCTTGAATTTGAAGTGGGAGACATGGTGTTCTTAAAAGTCTCACCACGAAAAGGACACATGAGATTTGGAAAGAAAGGGAAATTGTCGCCAAGATATGTGGGACCGTTTTGAATCATAAGAAGGATGGGGGACGTGGCTTATCAATTGGCACTCCCATCACAGTTGGCATCTTTACACGATGTGTTTCCATATATCGATGTTGAGAAAGTATAATCTTGATCCTTCTCACGTACTGAACATACAAGACATAGAGATCTAAAACGACGTGACATACGTCGAGAAGCCTGTCTGAGTGGTGGACACAGAACAAAGGGTGTTACGGAACCGAGCGATCCAGTTTGTCAAGGTGGTATGGCATCGATATAGCATGGAGGAAGCTACATGGGAACTCGAATCAGAAATGAGAAAGGCTCATCCTGAGTTATTTGTGTAAATGTTGAAAACCTTACTTCACTTGATTTTTGGGACGAAATTTTAAAAAGAGGGTTGTATTGTAATACCCCCGATTTTCATTTATTATTTTATATGGAAATTATCTATTTTAATTGTGATGTCAGATTGGATCTTATATGGACAAAGAATTGGTACTTGACCCAATTAGGAACCAATTAATTGTGAAATTGGTTTATTAAATTAAGTGGGGGTTCAATTAATTTAGTGATGCATTATATCTAAATTTAAATAAAAGATTACATGGCCGAAATTTAGATGTAAAAATCTAGGAATATGAGCATGAATGATATGCATATCTAGGTGATATGCTAGAATATTTAGAGAAGGACTTTTCAAATTAAATTGGATTTGCATATCTTAAGAAAATGTTCAAGTGTAAATAAGATTGTGCATGGCCGTGTATAGAGATATTTAATATCTATATTATGCGCATGTGATAATTTAAAAAGGGATTTTTCCTTGATTAAATAAAGGAAAGAGGGAAAGTGCAATTAAGGAAGGTTTTTTTATTAAGGGAAGCAAGGAGGCCACACGGCATTGCCATCTAAGGCAAGGGAGGGGCGCATGGCACCTTCCCCATTTGGATTAATTGGAGCGCATATAAGGAGATAACCCCTTAGGCCAATTTTTTTTCTCTCTCTCTTTCTCTCTCACTCTCTCTCTCTCTTCCAATTGTTTATTTTCGGCTACACCATATCAAGAAGAAGGCAATCAGCAATAGGTTGTTCGGCCAGCAAAGGGAAAGAAAAATATTGGAAGAGAAAGATCGGAGCGAGGGATAACCGAAGGAGTCGCGCAAACCGGTAAGTGATTCCGATTTTTGTTTAAGAGCTATGGTTATTTTTAATGGAAAAATGGACTATAGGGTTCGGCCATGGTGCATGGCCGAACCCCAAGGATAGACATGGGTTAGGTTATGGATTTAATGGAGGAACATTAATTGATTTATGGAAGTTGAATGATGGAAATAATTATGGTTTTATGTTCATGAATTTAGATCATAGAAAACTTGGACGGTTAAGTGGTAATGTGAATTTAAAAGAGGAGATTTTAGAACCATAGGGTTCGGCCATAGTGCATGGCCGAACCCCATGGAGGAGGATTCTTAAAAATTAAATAAGAGTTGATGTAATGGAATTGATTCTATTTTGGAAAGGATTAAGGTGAATACAATTGATTTATTATGAGTTTGGAGAATCATGGTTCGGGCATCATGTATGGCCGACCTCATGAGGTACTTTATTTATTTAATTTATCTTGTTGATTAAACAAATGAAGAATGAAAAGGGAGATTATTTAGAAAATTTCCAAATTTGGGAAGGTGGAGTTTAAATTGGTAAGTTTTAATTATGGAAGGTTATTGGATAAATATGGACTTTCTAAATAAGGATTTGGAAACCATAGGGTTCGGCCATGGGTATGACCGAACCCCATGGAGTTGGATTTGTATTTTAA